>CANNZV010003461.1:0-62605 GCA_947561585.1 Caprella mutica
GTTCTTCAACAGCCACTAGAACTATTGAAATTGACACCCTTTATCCACTAGCAGAGGCGGGTATTACCCAAGAACTCAATTGTACGGTTCCTTCTCTTATCTTGGATGGAACAGGATCGTCACAGGGGGCTCAGTATAGTTACGTATGGACGCATAACGCAGATCCTGTTGGAGAAGGTATTCAAATAGATATTAATAAATCTGGTATTTATTATCTAGCAGTTATTAATAATCAAACGCTTTGTTTAACAACAGATTCAGTTGAGATAACAGCCTCATTAGATACCCCTATTGCCAATGCTGGACTAGATACTTTATATTGTAAAGGGGTAGAAGAATTAGAATTATTGCTAGGGACCGATGCCACTTCTTCTGGTGACAATTTCATTTATGAATGGACAGACGCACAAGGCAATACGCAAGGCACAGAACAAAAATTACCTATTTTCATAGAAGGTAGCTATATTTTAAAAGTAACAAATACAAATAATAATTGCGAAGCTATTGATACGATCAAAGTAACAGAAAGACCTCGTCCAATAGTGACAATCGATATAGATGGCGCTATTGATTGTGAAAGGAATTCCGTTACCTATACGGCTATTAGTGACTTGCCAGATGTAAAAATAGAATGGGTCGGTCCAGAGACTTTTAGCTTTGATAAATTAACCGCTACCGATGCCTTAATAGGGAATGGTTATATCGCAGAAGTAACAGAACTAAATACGGGTTGTAAAAGTCAGAGCAGGCAAATTACGATAGAAGCAGATCGAACAGCTCCTTTCGTCAACCCTGGCGTTTCCACGTTTATTAATTGCCAAGATAGTGTAAAGTTGGATGGTAGCTTTTCTGCAAAAGGGGATCAGTACGATTACAAATGGAGTACAGACGATGGCTTAATTATTGGCGACCCTACAGCAATTGAAGCATTGGCTGGTGCCCCAGGTTTATATACCCTAGCTATCTTTAATTCACAAAACAATTGTTTAAATAGCGATACGGTTAGGATTACAGATAATAGAACTAAACCTAGGGTATCCTTAGGTCCCGATAAAATAATCACCTGTGACAGCACCAATTTCACGTTAAAAGATGATAGCATAGCGGTAGGTAATTTAATTTTTTATACATGGACAGATGAAGCTCAAAATATCTTATCCAGTAATCAAGTCTTAGCAGAAGTAAACACCGCAGGGACTTATCAAATAATGGTGATTGATTCTTTCAATCTCTGTGCTAGCTATGATACAATAGTCGTGAAAGAGGACCTAAATTTTCCGATCATAAATTTATTAGATTCATTAAACTTAGATTGTACCAATTCTTCCACTACCCTCGAGGCAACTTCTTCTGTTGAAGGGAGCTATAGCTGGGAAAGCAGCAATGGGCAAATTGCTGCTGGTGAAAACACCTTGACCCCTGTGGTTAATGTAGCAGGAGATTATTTCCTTAGCGTACAAAATCTTTCAAACGGATGTACAACAATAGATTCCATCCGAATAATTGACAAACAAGATAAACCTCGACTTCAAATTAGTGACAATGCTGCCCTCTTTTGTTATAATGATTCTTTAGCTACCATATTTGCGGAAATACAAGAAGGCGATGCTATCTCTTTTGAATGGACTTCCTCCAATCCAGATTTTGAACCAGTAGCAGATCAATTGATGCAAGTAGTTAATCAACCGGGTAGGTATTATTTGTCTGTCACCAATAACAATACTTCTTGCGTCTCCATTGATTCTGTGCTAGTAACAGATAATAGAATACCTTTGGATTTTTCCTTCCAGACGAATACCCTTACTTTAAATTGTTTAGAGCCCGAATTGCCCATAGGAACGAATACTTTACCTATCAGCGATACACTAATGTATACTTGGTCGACAAACGAAGGAAATATAATCGGACCAACAAACTCGCCGGTAACCCTAGTGAATACCAATGGACTGTACGAATTAAGCGTCTTGAATGTAGTCAATGGCTGCACCAGTTCAGCTATTGTAGAAGTCCTTGCAGGAGACGATCTACCCAAGATAGATATTGGTGAAACTTCAATCATTACTTGTGGAAAGCCGACCGTACAGTTAGGTACTTTCAATACCGACCAAGGCGATAATTTTTCATATACGTGGTCTACGCGTGGTGGGCATTTTGTTAGTCCCAGAGATGAATTAAGGGCTATCGTGGATGAGCCGGGCAGCTATCGGTTGTCCGTAAAAAACGAAGAGAATGGTTGTCAACAATTTAAAGAAGTAACCATTGAAGGGATCACCAGCATTGAAGGGGTAAGTATTCCAGAAGATCAAACTATTGATTGTAAAGATTCTCTACTCACCTTACCTATTCAGTTGGCAACAGCCACCGACACGTATTCTTATAAATGGTCAACCACTTCAGGTTCCATTATTTCCCCTTCTACAAGTGGGCCTGAAATAGCGATTAATCAAGCAGGTGTTTATTATATTTCTATCGAAGATAGTTTTTCTGAATGCATTTTGTTGGATTCTATTGTCATTGAAAATTCACAAGAAAAACCAATCGCTCATGCAGGAGAAGATCGCCAGTTTCGTTGTGATGAAACAAGCATAGAATTGGCAGCAGAAGACCCTAGTTCTGAAAATAATATCTTGTATGAGTGGCGCAATGAGCAAGGCAATCTTATTGCCAGATCTACCAACACAACTGTAAATAGTCCTGGCTTATATACGTTAAAAGTCGTCAATGAAGAAAATGGTTGTCAATCTGAAGATCAGGTATTAATCGAAGCAAGCACGAATCTTCCCAATAACGCTATAATAGAGGTCCAAGATTTGTCTTGTGAAAACTCTAATAATGCTACCCTACATGTAGCGTCCATTACAGGAGGAACAGCTCCTTATTTTATACAAATAAACGATACGGATTTACCAGCTGATAACACACTTACCGATTTATCAGCAGGTAACTATAGACTTCAAGTCGTCGATGCAAATGCTTGCACCTGGGATAGTTTGATTACAATTGTCGCACCTGCACCGATTGATTTACAAATTATTCCATCTACTCCCTCCTTAGTTACGGGGGATATGGTAGACATTAGTTTTGATGGAAATATTGACCCTTCTACAATTGAGGTTGTCAATTGGACACCAGCAACATTATTCCCTTGTGCATCCTGTCTAACGCAAAATATAGTACTGTTTTCAACAACAGAAATAGGTTTATCCATTGTAGACGAAAATGGATGTGAAGGTAGCACATCTTATTTATTAGAAGTTAACTTAGCAGAACTGCCAAATGCTATTACGATTAATGGTGATGGTATTAATGACTTATTTACTATCCCCGTCTTAGAGGCAGATCCGATGGGGCATCCTGATAATGAATTGACGATCTTCAATCGTTGGGGAGATGTAGTGTATAGGGCAAGTCCTTATCAAAATAACTGGGATGGCACCTTTAATGGAGAAGCTTTGCCAGAAGGCACTTATTACTATGTCTTGCGCTTAGATGTGAGTGAAGGAGAAAGTATTAAGGGACTGATTACCGTATTACGATAGTGGTATTTGTTTTGATTCTATCAATCTCTATTTTGTTTCTATCAATCCATTTTTTTATCCCCACATAGTATTATATTTGTACTCAAATTGCAGAAACTATACTGCGTACAGGATAGTTTCTTGCCACCTAACCAATACCAATCCTTTTTCAAATTCCTAAACTTAGGGTTCTAATACTCTGATTGGGATAAAAGATTATTTCCAATAATCGTTTAGGAATGACGAAATAATAACTGTCTCAACTTGGCTTGCCCTTTTCCAGTCTTAGAAAGCCAAAAAAAGAGTCCGTAGCCCTGCTATGCACTAGTTTTTTGGCTTCCTAAGACAGAAAAATGACTAACCCAACTTGTAACATTTATTATCTCCTCATTCCTTATTTGTTTAGCATGTTATTTGTTTACGGAGTATGCCGAGTAAACAGTTAAACAATTTCAACAAATAAACAATTATGGAAAATCACTTTTACCCTATAGACGTATACATCCTACATCTTTCTACCATAATGAAGAAGAAACAGAATATTGTGCGCTTCAAAAAAATATTGGTTGCCAATAGAGGCGAGATAGCCATTCGAGTATTGCGCGCAGCATCAGAATTAAAATTAAGAACCGTAGCTATTTATACTTTTGAAGATCGTTATTCTTTACATAGATACAAAGCAGATGAAGCGTATCAAATCGGAGCAGACGATGATCCCTTGAAGCCCTATTTAGATATTGAAGAAATCATTCGCGTAGCAAAAAAATGTGGTGCGGAAGCAATTCATCCTGGCTATGGCTTTTTATCAGAAAACATCAACTTTGTCCGACGTTGTAATGAAGAAGGCATCGTATTTATCGGCCCTACCCCTGAGACGATGGCAAAGGTGGGCGATAAGGTGGCAACCAAGACATTTGCCAGAGCTATTGATGTTCCTTTAATTGAAGATAGTCAAGTAGAGATAACTAGTGAAAAGATCGCTTTAAAAGAAGCTAAAAAGATTGGTTTCCCTGTTATGGTCAAAGCCAAAAATGGAGGTGGCGGTAGAGGTATGCGAGTTGTCAGAACAGCAGAAGAACTTCCAACCGCTTATAGCGAAGCGCGGGGAGAAGCTTTAACCGCTTTCGGTAGCGATGAAATTTTTATAGAGAAATTTATAGAGAACCCAAAACATATTGAAGTTCAATTACTTGGAGACAAGTATGGCAATGTTGTACACTTATACGAAAGGGATTGCTCGGTACAACGTCGATTTCAAAAGGTAGTAGAAATCGGGCCAAGTGTTACTTTAAAACAAGAGACTAGAGATAAATTATACGACTATGCGGTTCGTATTGGTATCAACTCCAATTATAGCCATGCAGGTACCGTAGAATTTTTGGTAGATGCTGCGGAAAACATTTACTTTATAGAAGTGAATCCTCGCATACAAGTAGAGCATACAGTAACAGAGGAAATAACAGGAATCGACATTGTTCGTTCTCAAATATTGATAGCCATGGGCTATCCACTCTCCCACCCGACTATCTTTATTCGTTCTCAAGAAGATGTCAAATTACATGGTTTTGCCATCCAGTGCAGAGTAACAACAGAAGATCCCACAGAGAACTTCAAACCCGACTATGGTACCTTGGTGGCTTACAGAAGTGCCAGTGGAATGGGCATTCGTTTGGATGCAGGAAGTGCTTATGCCGGTGCTAAGATTTCTCCTTTCTTCGATAGTATGTTAGTGAAAGTGACCGCCTCAGGAAGAACACTAGAAGGCGCAGCCGATAGATTACACAGAGCATTGCGAGAATTTAGAATTAGAGGCGTAAAAAGTAATACAGGTTTTTTATTAAATCTATTACAAAACAAAACCTTTAGAGAAGGAAAGGCAACGGTTAATTTCATTAAAGAATATCCTGAGTTATTAGATATAAAGCGTCGCAAAGATAGAGGCACTAAATTATTAAACTATCTAGCAGAAATCAATGTAAACGGTAATAAGGATGTAAAATTCGTCCTACCGAATAAAGAACTAATCAAACCGACGGTTCCTAAATTCGATCCAACCGCTGGCTACCCAAAAGGAACCAGAGATATATTATTAGAAAAAGGTCCAGAAGCTTTTGCCAAATGGCTCAAGAAGAAAAAAGCAATTCAATATACCGACACGACTTTTAGAGATGCGCACCAATCCCTTTTAGCTACTCGAATGCGGAGCTATGATATGCTACAAGTGGCAGAAAGTTTTGCCAAAAATCATGGCGATGAAATTTTCTCGATGGAAGTATGGGGTGGCGCGACTTTTGATGTTTGCTTGCGTTTCTTAAAGGAATGTCCTTGGTTGCGCTTAGAGCAATTACGAGAAGCGATACCTAATGTGATTTTCCAGATGTTGTTAAGAGGATCTAATGCGGTAGGCTATGCTGCATATCCAGACAACCTCGTAGAAGAATTTATTGTAGAGGCACATACAACGGGTATTGATCTTTTCCGAATTTTCGATTCCTTAAATTGGGTCGATGCGATGAAGACCAGTATTCGTACTGTTCGAGAAAGAACAAATGCTATTGCAGAAGCTTGTATTTGTTATTCCGGAGATATTAGTGATCCAGAGAAAACAAAATTTAATCTACAATATTATCTAGACTTAGCTAGACAATTAGAGGATGAAGGCGCACATATCATTGCGATCAAAGACATGGCGGGTTTGTTAAAACCTATGGCCGCTACCCTATTGGTGAAAGAGTTGAAAAAAGCAGTAGATACGCCTATTCATATCCATACGCATGACACCTCTTCCATACAGGCAGCTACCTATCTGAGTGCGATAAATGCTGGAGTGGATGTTGTGGATGTTGCCATTAGTTCTATGTCAGGCTTAACTTCTCAGCCCAATTTCAACTCTGTTGTTTCGATGATGCAAGGGCACCGAAGAGAACAAAAAGTCAACTTAGATAAACTCAATGAATTTGCTGCTTATTGGGAAGATGTTCGAGATATCTATTATCCTTTTGAGACAGAATTGCGAGCAGGTACAGCAGAAATTTATAAGAGTGAAATCCCTGGTGGACAATATTCTAATCTTCGACTCAAGCTAGAGGTCTTGGATTAGAAGATAAATTTGATACGGTCAAAGAAAATTACAAAGTAGCAAATGATTTATTTGGTGGCTTAATTAAAGTAACGCCATCTTCTAAAGTGGTCGGTGATATGGCATTATTTATGACCGCCAATGATTTGACAAAAGAAGATGTTTTAGAGAGAGGCGAAACCTTAGCTTTTCCAGATAGTGTCAAAGCATTAATGCGAGGGGACCTCGGGCAAATCAAAGGTGGCTTCCCAAAGAAGATTCAAAAAATTATCTTAAAAGGAGAAAAGCCTTATAAGAATAAGCCAAATGCCCACTTAAAACCTATCAATTTCAAAAGGGAATTTAAAGCCTTCAAAAAACAATTTGATAATCAGCAATTAGAAATGCGAGATTTCTTGTCTTTCAAATTATACCCGAAAGTTTTCACTAATTTCTATGAAGCTTTCCAAGATTATGGTGTGGTAAGAGTGTTACCTTCTCCTAGTTTTTTCTATGGTTTAAAACCTTATGAAGAAATTATTGTCCGATTAGAGGAAGGTAAAAATTTATTGATTCAATACTTGGATACTACTAAACCAGACAAGCACGGTAAACGAATGGTTTTCTTTAATCTAAACGGACAAGCTAGGGCTATCATCGTTAAAGATAATTCTGCCCAAACGGATATTGTTGCGAATAGGAAAGGTCGGAGAAAAAGAGGTAGGTTCTCCATTACAAGGTAGTTTATCCAAAATATTGGTGAGCCCTTGGTCAAGAAGTGCAAGTCAATACGCCGCTATTTATTATTGAGGCTATGAAAATGGAGAGTACAATTACTGCGCCTGTTTCGGGTAAAGTAAAAGCGATTCATCTTCGTAAAAAAAACTTTAGTAGAGCAGGATGATTTAGTGATTGAATTGGAATAATTATAGGGGCTTTGATCTATTAAAAGAGGCTTTGTTTCCATGGAAACAAAGCCTCTTTTTTATGCCTGTGTGTAAAGCCTGATTTTGAAAATGGTTTATTTGTTTTTACATTTTCTTTTACTCTTTGTTATGAGCTTGGCATCTTTTAGACGGTTTCAGCAGCTACAGTAAAAGTAGACGGACATCTATAATCTGTTAAAGGAATGCTGCCTGTTGCCTCAATTCCTTTAAAGCCTTGTTGAACATCTACTAAATCATGGAATCCTCTTGCTTTTAAAATAGAAATGGCGATCATGGATCGATACCCACCTGCACAATGGACAAAATAAGGAGCTGTTCGATCAATCTTATCCATGCTTTTATTTAAATAATCCAAGGGAAAATTAGTTGCTCCTACTACATGGTGTGCCATGAATTCCGTTGGTTTTCTAACATCCAAAACAGTTCTTTTTTCTACTGCTGATAAGCGACTTGCAAAATCAGTTGGTTGAATCGAATTGACGGAATCTGTCATTTTTCCTGCTTTTTCCCAACTGTCCATACCGCCTTCTAAATATCCCAAAGTATTATCATAGCCCTACCCTAGCCAATCGGGTAATGGTCTCCTCCTCTTTTCCTTTTGGTGCAATTATCAAAATATTTTGTTGAATATCTCGAATCAAGGCACCTACCCATGGAGCAAATCCTCCGTGCAAACCAATGAATATTGATCCAGGAATATGAGCCTGAGCAAACTCCTCTTGATGTCTAACATCTAAAAGTAATGCCTCTTCTGTATTGGCTATGCGTTCAAAATCATTAGGGGACAAGGCAACTAAACCTCGTTCCATTACCTTATCAATACTTTCATATCCCTTTTTATTCATCGCCACATTTTTGGCAAAATAGTCAGGTGCGGCAATAAACCATCCGTTACTCTCAGCTATAAACTCCACCTTCGTCATATCCTGCTCTCAGTGCGTAATTCATTTTCTTTTGATTACCCAAGTGTCCACCGTTTCCTTCATCATAATTTTTACCGCAAGCAGACCCTGCAACCATGTGCTGGATAAACTATTACCTCATTTGCTAAAGGCATAATTTTATTTCGTAAACTATCGAATAAGAATCCTGCTAAATCTTCAATGGTCAAGTCACCAGATTTCTGTGCTAAATCAGGTCGGCCAACATCTCCTAAAAACAAAGTGTCTCCTGAGAAAATTGCCTGATCTTTCCCATTTTTATCCCTCAACAAATAGGTGGTACTTTCCATGGTGTGCCCAGGGCGTGTGTAAGACCTTTTATAGTCAAATCCCCACTTGAAATACTTGATTATCTAGCGCAATATACTATCAAAAGTTGTTTTGGCAGTTGGGCCATAAACGATTGCGCCCCTGTTTTTTCAGATAAGGTCACATGTCCCGCTCACAAAATCAGCGTGAAAATGTGTTTCAAAAATATATTCAACTGTACACCATCAGCTTCCATCTTATCTAAATATGGCTGTACTTCACGTAAAGGGTCAATAATAGCTGCCTCTCCATTAGAGGTAATATAATAAGCACCTTGAGCCAAACATCCTGTATAAATTTGTTCTTATTTTCATGACTATTTATTTTGAATGGTATTAGAGCTTGTCTAAAATTTATTTCGAGTTAAAAATCAATAGTTTGCGGTTCTGGCAAAGAAAAAATTAGTGCGTTAGCGAGCTAAACAAACTCATTTTTTCAAAGTCAGGTTCGTAAAATATTGGTTTTCAGCCGATAGAAATTTAGACAAGCTCTTAGTTAAACTTTAATAATACAAAGATAAGGAAATACCCTACCTGAAGTCTGTGAAGTAAATCACAGGAGCATTATTTTATACGCTTAAACATTTATTTCCTTTTCAATAAGGCTTTTATTTCTGAAAGACTCCCTCCCATTATACACTTCTTCGATGCCTTGCTTTTTGAGATAGTTCATAGCTTGTCCACTTCTATTTCCACTACGACAATAAACAATAATTGGTTTTGACATCTGGTGGAATTCATCTATTCTACCCTGAATAGTTCTCAGCGGAATATTGATGGCACCGTTGGCTTTTCTGAAAATTGTTTCAAAAGGTTCTCGTACATCTACCAATGTTATATTCTCTTGATTGATGATATTTTGTAAGTCCATTTTATAATCGTTTTACTTGAATGATCGTTAAATAACGCTAAGTACTTATGGCAAAGTTAGGAGTAAAGGAAACATGTATCCGTGATGTACATCACAAGAGGAAAGAAAATAGTTTTCCAAAGAACAATTCTATCAATTAGTCTGCAAAATGTATTTTTCAAATATAGGCTGTCCCTTCTTCTTTTTATCTATATAATCGAACTGCCTCTTGAACACTCATAAAAAAGTTTTGTGTACCAATTTTGTCTAAAAGATGGGATTTATCCAACGCATCTCGGACAGGGCCTTTTACACCTGTAAAAAGAGTAGCCACTCCTTTTTCTTTAAAATCAACAACCAATTCATCCAGCATGTGAGCGGCACTACTATCTAAATTATTGATACTATTAAAGTTTAGAATAATCGTTTTTAAATCCGTTTTCTTTGTGGCAGCTAAGGCATATACCTTCTCCTTAAAAAAACTAGCATTTGCAAAATAGAGTTGCGCATCAAAACGTATAATCAAACAATCTTTTCTTTGTTTGACTTCTTCAAATCGTTCAATATTTCTGTAAAAATGAGTGTTGGGAACTTGCCCCAATTCTGCAATGTGCGGTCGGGATGTCCTGAAAATTATCATCACTAGAGATAGGATCACCCCAAGGGCCAATACCTTCTTCAATGCCTAATGCTAAAGTGCCAATGAATGTAACGGCCAACATCCAAAAATCGGAGCGATTGGCTTGCCATAAATATTTAGCCTCTTTAATGTCAATTAATCCAAAGACAGCAACCATTATAACGGAAGCTAAAATAGCTTGTGGTAAGTAATAGAATAAGGGCGTCAGAAACAATAAAGTCAAAACAATCAACCCTGCACTAATAATGGATGCCATTCCAGTTTTTGCACCTGCTTGATCATTGACAGCTGTTCGAGAAAATCCGCCTGTAACTGGATAGGATTGAAAAAATGAACCACCCATATTTGCTACGCCTAAAGCAATTAATTCTTGGTTAGCAATGACTTCATAGTCTTTATGTTTCGTTTGAATAGATTTCGCTACAGCAATGCTTTCCATAAAACTAACCAAGGCAATCGCCATAGCTATAGGAAATAAGGCTTGCAAAGTACCTATACTAAAATCTGGCATGGATAAAGAAGGCAAACCACTAGGTACTTCTCCAACTATCTTCCACTCCTTGTTCCGCCAAACCAAAAACCATTACTACTAAAATACCAAAAACGGACTGCCACTAATTGGCTAGGAATAGCTGCACTTATTTTTTTTATCCCTTTAATCAATATAATTCCTCCCAAGCCAATGGCAAAAGTAGTCCAATTAACACTTCCTATTTTATGAAAAGCCTGTATTAGTATTTCGTGAATGTAACTTGTTTTTTCAATAGGAATACCCAATAAATGTTTTAATTGACTTTAAACCAATAATTAAAGCTGCCGCAGAAGTGAACCCACTAATGACAGGATGAGATAAAAAGTTCACTAAAAACCCTAACCTAAAAACGCCTAGTAAAAATTGAATCAGCCCCACCATAAAAGCCAAGGTAATCGCCAATAGAATATACAATTCCGTTCCTCCCTCTGCTAAGGTCCCTATACTTGCCGCAGTCAATAAAGATACCATCGCAACTGGTCCTACTGCCAATTGACGAGAGGTACCCAACAACGCATAAATTATCAAAGGAATAGTAAGCAGCATATAAACCATAAATAGGGGGCAATCCAGCAATCATGGCATAAGCCCATTCCTTGTGGAATCAGCATGACTCCAACGGTTAATCCTGCGGATAAATCACCTTTGAATTGCGCTTTATTATAATTAGCTAACCAATCGAATGCCGGTATATATTGTTTGATATTCATTGCTTAGGAATATTGAATGAATAAATGTTGAATCTTGAATAATGCAAAATACTATAAATCAATGATTTACAAAATTAAAATTGTACACTTATTTTATGAATTTAATTTCACGTGTTTCTGAAATTTAATTAATGTGGCAGTCTTGGTCTTAAAATTCCATAAGCGTAAGTTCCAGCAACTGCACTAATAATAACTAAAAGAATGGCCCATACTCCTTGACCCTAATAAGGTAAACATCGGCCCAGGGCAAGCGCCTGTCATCGCCCAACCTAAACCAAAAATAATTCCACCAATCAAATATCTTGGAATACTCATTGACTTAGGATTGAATTGGATCGTTTCGCCTGAAATCGTTTTGCCCTTAAACCTTTTAATACCAGCAACTAAAATTGCTCCTAAAACGACTGCTGTTCCAATAATACCATACATGTGAAAACTTTCAAATCGAAACATTTCTTGAATTCTAAACCAAGAAACTGCTTCAGATTTGGTCATCACAATACCGAAAAAAATACCCACTACTAAATATTTAATGAACTTCATCTTTATTTTTTTTGAAAATTGTTTGTTATTTAATAGCCAATAGAGCAGGTAAAATAATCCATGCCATAGATAATCCACCAATAAAAAATCCAATTACAGCTATTAAGGATGGAATCTGCAAATTGGATAGCCCACTTATAGCATGTCCCGAAGTACAGCCTCCTGCATACCTTGCTCCAAATCCTACTAAAAATCCTCCTACAATCAAGATGCTTAGGTTTATTGCGGAAAACGGATTACCAAAAATCTCTTTTGGTACATAGCCATTTCCTTCTGCTAAGGTTTGAGGAGTCTGAATCCCAATTGTTTGTAAATAAGCCTGTGTTGATTTAGCAATTTGGACTGGTTCTGGGCTACCTAAAAAATTGATAGCCAAGTAGCCCCCAAGGACTGCACCGCCAATAAAAACCAAATTCCAAATTTGGTTTTCCCAATTGAAATCAAAAAAATCGCAATGATTGCCTGCGCCACCAATCGCGCAAATAGTTCTTAAATTACTGGAAACGCCAAATTCTCCACCAAACCAAAGCAATAAAAATAAGACGCTAACAATTGCTGCACCTGAAATGGCCCAATGCCAAGGCTGACTTAGTAATTCGATAATTTCTACCATCTCTTTGTTTATTATTTAAATAATCTTTTCCTTCTTTAAAAGGCCTTCATTTATTAATAGAACACAAAGATATAGAGCATAGATAGGTAAGTATGTGATTCGAATCACAGAAGCTCAAATAAGGTGGTTTGCTTTTTTTAAGTAATAGAAGTTTACCTAGAGATTGGATAAATCGAAACTATAATTTTCAGACCACAGTGCTTCATTTTGCGGCCAAGTAAAGGACTACAACTCCGTACGAGATGAATTTCACCCTAAAAAGGTGAGTTGATTTCTACCTAATTTCACGATTCCTATTTGTTCTAGTTTCTTTAATAATCTAGAAACGGCCTCTCGTGAAACATTCAAATCATCTGCCATTTTCTGATGGGTCATTGAGATGATTCTATTTCCTGTTGATTTCCGTTAGTGCTTTTAGATATTGCTCCATGCGCTTATCTAAACCTTTGAACGCTATAGAGTCAATTACTTTGACCATTTCGAGTAGTCTATTATCATAGGACATCATGACAAAGTTTTTCCAACTTTGATATTTAGTCATCCAAGCGTCCACATATTTGATAGGAATACCTATAATAGTAGTTGCCTCTAGTGCCTTCCGTTTTAATGGCGCTTTTTTTATCCATCATACAACAAGTAAATGACATCGAACAAGTGTCTCCAGCATTTAACAAGTACAATAACAATTCTTTACCATCTTTGTCATCTTCTCTAGATACTTTGATGCAGCCTTTCACGATAAGTGGTACCATTCTTACATAGCTCCCATAATCCATTATTAATTCTCCTGCCTCAAAGTCCATCAATTGTCCAATAATAGCTATTTCTTCCTGCAAGCTTTTTTCTGTTATTTGAGGAAAATTTTGGTGTAATATTTTTTGAATTGCTACAGATGATAAAGACATAAAAATAGAAGTTGTTTAAGAATAAAGTTTAGCGTACGACCGTAGCTACCGTCCTTCATCCGCTCGAATAATCTTTAAGGCCAATTGTCGTGCCTCTTCCTCTGGATGCTTCCACCAATCTTTTGACCAAACTTGAAGGAAACGATAATTTTGTTTTTCCAACTCTTTTTGCATCGATCGTTGCCAAGTAAAAGAGAAAGCATCTGCATCTTTAGAGAAACTATCTATTAATACAATATGATTGGGGGCATTGTATCTTCCCCCTTTCACCACAATAGGAAAAATTTGATCACCGATAGGCTGATTTACTACTACTCGCTCTGGACCAAAATAGGCTCGTAAATGAGTCACTACTTTCTTCATTAAATGCAAGGGTCGTCTCTTTTTCAATTGCTTGTTGATGACCAAGTCGCTCTAATACTTCCAATCTTTTCTTAGGTCGATTATTGTGATTGGCTTGCAAATAGTCCAGAAAATTGTAATAAATAAATAATCCCGACCCTGGGGTTTCTGTACTATATAAGGGTCCTTTATTTGATGGGATAGAACTGCAAACATATAGATTCTTCACAGAACTAGTCAATACCTTTTGTAAACTCCATTCACCTTGAGGTGTATTATAATAGTCCAAGTCCTTCGTAAGGGTATTTCTTAAATCAACACAGGCATAGGTTAAAGAAACAATCAATGTATCTACTGCTTGGCCTAACATATCGTCAAAAGCACAAACAGTCATACCCGTATCTCTAAATGCCTGTAGCATTTTATAAGAACCTGATTGCATTTGCTGGCTGTCTAAAAATTGAGCAGCTATATAATTTGCTTGCTCCCGAGTGGCACACACGATCCCTATTTTAGGAATACTGCCTTGCGTATTTTGAAAAATCTTATGGAGTAATTCTAATATATAATTCGCTTCTTTAGGATTCGTTTTTGTTGCTTCTTGATACAAACCATCTACCTTAAATAGTTGTAGCGCTAGGTCCTGCTTTTTCACTAATTGCGGTAGTTCCAAATACTGCTGAAAGGCTGCATTATTGAAGTGTAAAAGTGCTGATGGACTAGATTGGTGTTGGCGTTTTAATAGAATTTTTTTTCCAGCAATTTCTTTAGCGACTTCACCGAAAGAGGTTCCTTCAAATGTCGGGCTTTTCTTACCTGTCCCGAATGCCACTACTTGTTTAGCTACCGCTACTATACTCGCACCTTCTGCTTTACTAAGCGTTTCTACATCAAAGATCGCTACTTTATCCCAAGTCAAGGAAGTCTTTCCTTCCAGTAATTTTTCAAAAGTGGTACTCGTCATTAATTGAATCGGAAATACTTTCTGAAGTAAATCAAAATGTGTACGGTAAAAATGGGAAAAAGACCTCTCCTCACCTATCGGTTGCAAAAAAGCTGAAATAGAAAAATCAGTTGTTTGAGTTAAGTCATTTACAAAATCCCAATTTTGAGCTAACCAATTAGCTCGTAATGGTTTGCTAGATTACTTGTTAGATGGTCATACTTTTCGTAATACTTTGCTTTGAGTTCTTCATAATTCATAGGAATCGTAGGAACTGCTTGCTGCTTTAATAAGTATTCAAAATACCAACTCTTAAATGCCTTCTCCCAATTTTCAGGACGAATGGCAATCATTGCCTAATAATTTTCTGTTGTATTGTCGTCAAGTCCTGCCAATATTGTCGCCAAGGATAATAGGTATCAAAGTCTCGACAATTAAAATCAAGCGCCATCATTCTTTGTAACAAGGCCTCTATTTGCTTTATCTTTAAAGGTAAAGTCATTGCTTTCAACTCAATCTTTTCCTTAAATATCGGAACAGCATTTATCTCTTTTACTAATGCGTTCATCGAAGTTTCAATCGAAACTAATTGGTCTTGGAAGTCAATTAATGGATAAGCATTATTACTATTTAACGATTTAAAAAACTATCTTTTAATTCCAATAAATAATTTTGGTTCCATTTGTCAAATTGTTCTTTAAAACTAGCAAACTCTAGGCGAAGTCTATCCAAGTTAGTACTGGAAGGTCCCGCATCAAAAATAAATGCAAATGGTTCCTTTTTAGAATAGGTGGTTTTAAAGATCTTGATATGCCTCTAATAAATCAGCCTGCTCCGCTAAAGTACTTTTTTCCTTACTTAATTGTTCTTGGACTTTTTCAATAGAAAAATAAAGTGCTCGCTCTTTTTTCTCAAAATGATCTTCAACTTTATCTTTATATTGACCAATAACGACTAAAGCAGTATGTTGTATTTTTCTGGCTCTTGAAATAAAAGAACTTAAATGTTCTCGAAAAATAGTTTTTGCCTCTTCTTTTGTCTCGTACAAAAAGGTTTCCTTACTCAACTCTTCTAAAGGATGTGCATACGCAAAAGCTTCTGAAAACAATGCCTTACCTTTATTTATTTTTGAAGATACTATACTAAGCTCCAACATCGTAAATTGAAAGTCAGCAGGCGATAGATAACTTGATAATAAATCCCTTCCTATCTGTTTTATTATTTTTTAAAAATAAGCCAATTGTTTCTGCACGATTATGAATATCAAATACATTTTGACCATAATGACTCGTCAATTGATGCAACTGCTGACTATCTTCTTGATAAGCGGTATAGATTTGCTTGTATTCCTTTACACTTGGTTTCTTTTTTAATTGTTGAATTACATCCAATTTCGGTGTAATTAATTCTATCAATCGTCTTTTATCCTGTGTAGGATTTCTGAAATCATAGGTATAAGAGACTAAACCCTCCTGAATTAATCTATTTAATACTTTATTTAAAACACTTTGATTGGGACCAACAATTAAGGTAGATTGACGGTTAATCAGGTTTTCTATCAGTAAATTAACGAGTGCCTGTGTTTTCCCAGTACCAGTAGCCCCTTCAACTTTCAAAAAAACTATGTTGTCCACTAGCAAGCGCTACTTCCTTTTGATAATGGTCATTAATTAAATAATCGAAGCCTACGGCAGTTGGGGCATTTTCTATATTTTTTTTATCCCAATATTCTTTTGTAATATGTTCTTCCAAGTATGCAGGAGCTATCCATTTGGGATAGGTACTAATAACTCCAGACCATTGTATTTTGCCCTGCTTAGGTAGGGTTACCATCTCTCTCATCTCTGGATATTTCTCTACTCCAAATACTGGTCGATTATTTTCATAAAATAAAGCTTCGGCAATTTGATCACAAAATTCGCTACATAAATAAGCCGTAACCCCTGTTTTTTTAAGTGTTTTCTGGCATTTAGCAAGAAGTTCATCTATCGAATCCGACAAACCACTCAATGCAGGATTAATTGATCCTTTTGAATTGCTTCCAGCACTTATAGACCACAAAGCAGTATCTGTAGCATGCGGTTGAATCGCTACCTTCCAGATAAATAAAGGAATGGCTCTAATTCCGTTACGCGCCTTATTATCTTTTCCTAATAAGACGGGATATCCAAAACCTAATCGAGCCTCATGATAATTACGCTGGTTAAACTGCCCCCGAAAATAAAGCTGTTGGACTTGAGATTTAACTCCTGAGGAAGGTCTAAATTGATAGGTAAAAGCTTTTTTGTTAAACAATGCTTTTAAAATGTCTTTAAAAAGACTGCTATTTACTACATCTATTTGGTCTATTGCCACCACATCTGAGGTAGACGGCAACGCTTCTATATAAGTTGAGGGGATAGCTACCTCATTATCCAGGTGATTTGGTACAAATTGTTCGTTCTCCATAGTAGAAATTAATTACACGCTCTTTCGTAGATTTAATTTCCTCTAAGATAAGAAGATACACACAATCTGACAAATATAAATAATTGAGAAGTCAGCGATCTGACCGCTGACTTCTCTTTTAACACCTACTCTGTCAATCCACCACTCACCTTCTCGCCATTCTTATACTCATATTCCATCATCACTTTGCCTTCATCATCATAATATTTATAAGAACCATGTTGCTTTCCATCTTTATACTCCGCCTCTAGTTTGATCTTATTATTATTGTAATATTGCTTAAAGACACCCGTCATTTGGCCGTTGGAATAAATAGCAGTCTCTTCCAAGTTGCCAAATCTATATTTAGCATACACGCCATCATAAACACCATTGAGATAATTAGTAGCTGTCTCTATCTGTCCTCTATTGGAGAACGTTAAATACTGCCCATTTAATTCATTATTCACGTAGTTAGCCAAACTTTTAATACGGTCGTCCTTATCTTCATAATAAGTTAGCCATGCTCCATTTTTTTTGCCATTGATTAAAATACCTTCTTCAATCACTTTCCCTGCAGCATTTTTCTTAGTAGCCTTTATGCCACCACCAGCAATGTTAACTTGAGTAAAACCTGTTAAATCGACCGTACTAGGTGCATTCGAGGCCGTTCCTCCTGTGCCACAAGCAAATAGACCGACTAATAATAATACGCTAAAAATGGAATTCCCTAAAGTTTTCATAGTCAATTACAATTAGATTTAATAGTTAAAAAAAAGAAGTCAGAGATCAGGCCGTTCCATCAGAACTGTCAGAGGTTAGAGGTAGGACATTAACTTTGCAGTCTTTTAGTCGCTATAGAATCTGCCTATTCAAAGCAGTCTAACATCTTAACAATCTTACAACAACGTGGTATGATATCTGAACGCTCAAAATAAGTATACGAAAAAAATCAAAAATGGTGATTTTTATTGCGAAAATAATAGGTTTATAGAAAAAGTAGAATAAAAAAAGAACTTATCTTTGGTCTGTGTTGGTCATTAGTTATTAGTCTTTGGTCTTTAGTAGCAATCTGCTAGGGTTGGATCTCTTAATATGGCTATTTTCTACGGTCGTTTTCTTTTAGCTGAACCTAAGGGATGGCGTACTAAAGACCAATCACTAAAGACCAACTAAGTAAAGACGAATCATGAAAATACTAAAAATAGCCTTTCAAAATCTCCATTCTTTACGGGGAGACAATAGCATTGATTTTCAAGCAAGCCCTTTGAATGATACAGGACTGTTTGCAATTGTTGGAGATACGGGAGCTGGAAAAACAACCATCTTAGATGCCCTTACTTTAGGTTTATATGGAAAAGTGCACCGCAATAAAGTGGTGGAAGAAGTATTGACCTATGGCGCTGTAGAAGCCTATGCAGAAGTCGAATTCTCCGTAAATACGGATATATATAGAAGTAAATGGTCTATTTGGAGAGCTAGGGGTAAGGTGGATGGCAATACAAAAACAAAACGAGAATTGGCACAATGGGATGCTACAACGAAGGAATTCACGATATTAGCGACCAAAATAAGGGAAATAGAGGAACAAACAGAGGCCATTACGGGCTTGGATTATCATCGTTTTAGCAAGTCTGTTTTATTGTCTCAAGGAGACTTTGCTGCCTTTTTAAAAGCGACAGAAAAAGATCGTAGTAATCTATTAGAACGTATAACGGGAACAGAAATTTATTCTCAGATTTCTGCTGCTGCTTTTGATCGATTTAGAATTGAAGAAGAAAAATACGCAAATTTAAAAAAGGAACTCAGTAGTTTGCAACTATTGGATAATGCAGAACAGAAAGTCTTAGAAAAAGAGCAAAAAACTTTAGAGAAAGAGAGTAAATCCTTACATAAAGAAATGGATTTGTTGCAAAAACAAATTCAATGGCTAACGAATATAACAAACCTAGAACAAAGCCTTAATAAAGAGACACAATCCTTACAAAGCGTTCAAGAGAAATGGGCTACTGCCGCTCCTTTCTTTGAACAATTGTCTGAGCATAGAAAAACCTTAATCTTCCAAAAAGACTTAATTCAACTCCAAAATTTAGAGACGGCTTCTACGGATTCAAATCGAATAGCCATACAACTAGAAGAAGCAGTTAACAATCTTCAATTAACTAAAGAAAAGACCGACCAATATGCGAAGGAGCAAGTTTTATTATTAAAAAATACTAAAGAAGAACGGGCGAGCCAAGAGCAGTTATTTCAGGAAGTTATTGAATTAGATCTTTTATTAAAGGAGAAAAAAGGTCCTTTAGACAAACTAGCGTTAAGTGTACAAAATACGCAAGAACAATTACAACAATTACAACAATCGAACACCAGCCTCCTTACGCAACAAAGTCAATTAACAGAATCGATAGCAACTGCGGATAAATGGCTAAAAGACCATGCACATTATCAAGAATTACAAGCAGATGTACCCAGTTTTAAACGCTATCTGGCCGACCTATTAAGTCTGCATGAACAATCCGAAAAAAATAAAAAGGAAGAATATACGATACAAGAACAATTGCAGAAAGTGCAAGAAGGTATTAAAAAATTTGGCACTGCTGCTACGATTGCCAAAGCAGGCATGCAAGCTAAGGAAAAAGAATTAGTTACTCATTATCGTCAATATCAAGTTAGCAATACCAATCAATTGCTTCTTTTACTAAATAAAGAAATAGAAGATTTAGACCAACAACATGCTTATTTTCAAACCATCGTCGGACTCAATAAAGAGTACCATGATTTAATAGCAGCATTATCAAATTATGAAGAAGAAATTGAGCAGTTAAGCAATCAACAAAGCGTTATAGAAGCTCGTTTATTAACCGCTTTGGAAATGAAAGACCAACTCCAACGTCGTTACAATTTTAAATTGCAAGTGTATGAGCGAGAACAGCTAATGGCCAATTATGATCGAGCAAGAACAGATTTAAAAGAAGGAGATAAATGTCCTTTGTGTTTATCAACGACCCATCCTTTTAGAATATTAGAAGACTATACGCCATTTGTTAATGAAGCTAAGGAAGAATTAGTAGCCGTTCAGGAGCAATTACAGGCAATTGAGCAAGATTGTTTAAAAATTCAAAACTATCAAGTAGATATTCGCTTCAAAATACACCAATACATTGGGCAACGTTCTGGAAATCTAGATGGCAAACGAGATCTCCTGCTCCGTCAAATCCAAGACCAAGAAGCCAAAATTGCCCAACTCGCACCCGAATTAAAGGATGAGTCAGCTTACTTAACAAAGCATATTTATTTAAAAAACAAACAAAAAGATATTGCCAATACAATTGTCGAAAAAAGAAAGTTACGCCAATTTGTATTAGATTATCAAGAACAAGTAGTCGCACAAAACAAAGAACAAGAAGCTTCTCATAAGGCTTGGCAACAAGCACAGATTGAAGAAGCTAGTTTAAAAAGTGCTCAAAAAAGCACCCTCAATTTATTAGGAACCGCCCTTGAAAAAATTGCACAGCTTAAAGAGCTAGTAAATAACAAATTGCAAAAGTACGCGCTATCTTTAGATGAAATAGCTTTCAGTAAAGCGCTCACAATCTTGGAAAAACAAGCGGCAGATTTTCTAATAGCGCAGACTCGTTTACAAAAAGATAAACAAGCGCTTGCTTTGGTTGATCAAGAATTAAAACAAACTCAAAAACGCCTAATAGAGATCGAACAATCGGCCACTAAAGCAACAAAAGAATACCAAAAATTAAAAAAAGATTATGAGACTTTAGCGACTAAAAGGTTGGAGCTATTTGGCAAAAAACAAGTCGCAGAAGAAAAACAAGTATTGGTTCTCCGCTTGAATCAAATAGAAAGTCAAAAAGAAACGGCCACGAAGCAATCTAAGGAAGCAGAAATAGCCTTAAGCACTCAATTAGCTGCCCAAAAGGCAAATCTTGTTTCTAGCCATAAACTAGCAAAAGAGTTATCTAAACTACAAAGTAGTTTATTGGCGAAAGCTATCAAACAAGGTTTTGACTCGCTTGTCACGCTGCAATCCGCCAATTTACCAGAGGGCACTGTTCGAAGGATCGAAAAACAAAAAGAGACTTTACAAAAACAATTAGCCATACAAGAAAAGCAGGTAAAAACAACCCGAACTACCCTAGAAAAAGAAAGTAAAAAACAATTAAGCAAAGAATCCTCAGATAGCCTACAAACAAAGCTGGGCAATCTACAAAGCCAACATCTAGAAAATGAACAACAAATAGGTCGCCGTAAGCAACAATTAGAAGACAACGAAAAAAGAAAACTAGAAGGAGAGCACTTACTCCAACGTATTGATATTCAATATAAAGAATTCACTCGATGGTCTAAATTAAACGACCTAATTGGTGCTAGAGATGGAAAAAAATTCCGTGTATTCGCCCAAGGTTTAACGCTCAAAAAATTATCGGAATTAGCCAATCGTCACCTTATCCAACTCAATGGTCGGTACCTACTCAATAAACCCAATGATAGGGATCTAGATCTAGAAATTGTCGATACCTATCAAGCAGATAATATCCGATCCATTCATACCCTTTCTGGGGGAGAAAGTTTTTTAGTCAGTCTTTCTTTGGCTTTAGGATTATCAGATTTGGCAGGCAGAAATACGCAAATTCAATCGCTCTTTATTGATGAAGGTTTTGGCACCTTGGATGAGTCTGCACTAGATTTAGCCATTTCTACTTTAGAAAATTTGCAGGCCAGTGGCAAGACCATCGGCGTCATTTCTCACATCAAAGAATTGAAGGAGCGCATTGGAACACAAATTCAGATTGAGAAAACAGGAAGCGGGTTTAGTGAGATTAGGATAATCTGATTTTTGAAAATACATTACGAACCTCGCAGCGAAAAGTACTATATAAACCAATAATTGCTTGAATACCCAATGGAAGAGTAGGGACGTTACCCCAAGATTGTTTACACTCTATTCAATTTAACGGGATTTTAGTCCTATTACAGACTGACCGTTAATACGTTTTTCGTAACCACTAAATTTATTCGAGCTGTACAGAAAAAAACTACGGAGTAGTTGAACTCGAATAACCTCGGATGCAATCCGAGGGAACCCAAAATACTCCCTCACATCTGGCAACTACGGAGTAGTTGAACGTAAAAACAGCCAAACGCTTTGTTCAACTACTCCGTAGTTCCTTGATGTTGACATAGAAATCCCTCGGATTACATCCGAGGTTATTCACGTTCAACCACTCCGTGGTTTTCTCTATACAGCTCGAATTTATTTGGTGGTTACGGAAAACGTACTAATTATCAAGAAGTTATTTAGAGCCTGCCAAATAAACCTGCCCGTTCGTGCCATGCAGGCGGGTTTGGTGGCTACGTACGACTCAAAGCTATGAACGGTCAGCCTGATATTAGTGACTAGTACAGATTTCTTCGAAATGACAAAGCGTGGATGTAGGGATGCAAACTAAGTCGCTCTTAAATAAAACTTACCCCAATTTTGTTTTACACTCAATTCAATTTGGTAATTACTTAATATAAGGACAGAATAGTTAAAATATCAATATTTAATGCTTAACTACTCACTATAATAGTTTTACTATCAAATTAGTCAAAAAAAATACTACAACTTCTTTAGTTGTAGTGTATATCAGTAAGGTCTAAAAACCATATTCTTTAACAATTGCTTGCAAATATAATAGTATAACTATCAATAATGCAAGTATAATTAAAAATTTAACAAGTACTTCTTTAAATTATACTTTTATAGACAACTTTTCCCCCAAAACAGGGAACATATCTTCTACTCACTACACACCTATTAAACTATCCTTATATATTAAAAAGCTTCCCAAACCATCCATTAATTTCGCTTTCAATTCCATTACACCTAAAGAATTGGTCGATTACCTATAAAGATCGGATCATATTACAGCAGACACACAAAAGCACAATTCATACATGACTAGAACACTACAAGTACTGATAGCTCTCTTATTAATGACAAGTTCCTACTCTTTTGCGCAAGAAGTCCGCAATATTGATGGCTATGCTAATAATTTACAGAACCCTGGTTGGGGTTCCGTTGGCAACCAGATTGCACGCATTACAAGTAATGGCTATGCCGATGGGATTGCGGCACCTGCTGGAGACAATCGTCCGAATCCACGACATATTAGCAATGAATTATTTGCCCAATCCGATTTAATCCATGATCCTTTAGGGCTAAGCGATTTTACTTGGGTATTTGGACAATTTATTGATCACGATATTACATTACTAGAAGAAAGTACCGACTCAGCAGATTTTATCCCTATCCCCGTTCCAATTGGCGATCCTCACTTTGATCCAATGGGTACTGGAGAAGTGATGATTCCTTTAATGCGGAACGAGTATGATGAAAAATCGGGAACAGATTCCTCTAACCCAAGAACGCCACAAAATCATATTTCTAATTTCATTGATGGTTCTGGCATTTATGGATCGGATGATTATCGGGCCTTTTGGGTACGCTCTTTGGAAAATGGAAAACTAAAAATGAGTTCCAATAATTTACTGCCTTTCAATACGATGGATGGCGAAATGGAATCATTGGTTAATCAAGATGCTCCTTTTATGGCTATGGCCAACCCTTTTGCCAAGAATTGGTTTATTGCAGGCGATGTTCGAGCTAATGAAAACACCTTATTACTCAGTTTACATACCCTCTTCGCAAGAGAGCATAATCGCTTATGCGAAGAAAGAGTTATTAGAAGAAAACCCTAGTTGGACTGACCGTCAATTATTTCAAGCCGCTAAACGGCAGGTAAGTGGTATCATACAAGCCATCGTCTATGAAGAATGGCTACCTGCAATGGGCATCCATTTGCCTACTTACGCAGGGTATAATCCAACTATTAATCCTAGTATTTCTAATGTCTTTTCTGCAGCTGCTTTTCGCTATGGACATACCACAATCAATAGCAATATTGTCAGAATGGATAATGATGGAAAGATAATGGAAGAAGGAAACACTTTACTAAAAGAAATCTTTTTCAATCCCACAAGTGTAATGGAAGCTGGCGGTATAAAGGCCTTATTAAAAGGAATGAGTGTACAAGTACAACAAGAATTTGATTGTAAAATAGTAGATGATTTACGTAATTTCTTATTCGGTCCTCCTGGAGCAGGTGGTTTAGATTTAGCTGCTATTAATATCCAACGAGGTAGAGAACGAGGTTTAGCGGATTATAATACCATCCGTCAAGATATGGGCTTAGCAGCGTTGACCGATTTTGATCAACTATCTTCTAATGCAACAACCAATCAAATTATTGCAGCATTATATCAGGATATTAATGACATTGATCCTTGGGTGGGTATGCTGGCAGAAGACCATGTCCCCAACGCCTTATTCGGTGCAACGGCTATGCGCATTGTTGCAGAGCAGTTTTTAAAACTAAGAGATGGTGATCGTTTTTATTATGAAAATGAACCTGAGTTTACGTATGAAGAAATTCAAGTTATCAAAAATACTCGTTTAGCAGATGTAATTCGCCAACTTCGACATTAGGATACAAGACGATGTCTTTTTTGCGCAAGCTCCTGAAAATGTCTCTACTAGCATCACAGATGTTCTACTAAGACCTTCTTATCAGTTAGCGCCTAATCCTGCTATGAGTCTATACACTCTCCTTTTCTTCTTTAATCAAAGGAGAAGCTGCTATTACTATTTTAAATAATCTTGGACAAACCGTTCAAGAAAGATTCGTGCAAGTAGCAGAAGGAACCAACCAATTTCCTTAGCGCTTCCTTCCAATATTAATAATGGCGTGTATAGTGTTCGAATGGCGATGAATGGCGAAGCTATTGCCGCCAAGTTGCTGGTATTGAAATAGTTTTCGTAACACGGAATTCATTCCGTAACCCGTAACACGGAATTCATTCCGTAATCCGTAACACGGAATTCATTCCGTAACTCGTAACACGGAATTCATTCCGTAACCCGTAACACGGAATTCATTCCGTAACCCGTAACACGGAATTCATTCCGTAACTCGTAACACGGAATTTATTGCGTAATCCGTAACACGGAATTTATTGCGTAATCCGTAACACAGAATTCATTCCGTAATCCATAACACGGAATTCATTCCGTAATCAATATATCAGATCCCGAAATTAGCAATGCGCCAGTTTCGGGATTTGTATTTTACGGAACACGTCAGGGGATACTTTTTCTATCCCCTTACTTTGCAGGTCTTAAAAGATAAGGATAGAAATAGTATCCCCTTATGCCCAATTGAGAACGGATATCTTGGCTACTACATCCATGACGAAGCATAGCATAAAAGGTAGGAACCTTTCTCCAATTTTGTTTTACCCCCAATTTATTTTGTACTTTAGCAGCACAGGAATGAAAAAACAATAACTATTACTTTTTGGCTTGCCCTTTTCCAGTCTTAGCTCTCCAAAAAAAGAGTCCGTAGCCCAGCTATGCACTATTTTTTTGAAAAGCTAAGACAGAAAAATGGCTATCCCAAAAAGTAACATTTATTATTCTTTCATTCCACAGAAATTATTACGGAATAAATTCCGTGGTACAGTTACGGAATGAATTCCGTGTTACGGAAAATATTGGAATGAATAATCAGGAGATCACGACTATACTCAAAGCCACCTACCCTTTTCTACAAGTTGACGATATAACGCATCTATTAAAGATTGGAACTTACCAAAAGTTAAAAAACAAAGTAGCGCTCATTCAAGCGGGGCAAAGTAGTCAAAAAGTGTTTTTTATCTTATCAGGAATGATGCGGGGCTATTTTATTAATAAAAAAGGGGAAGAGAAAAATGTTTTCTTACGCCCCGAACATACCATTTCGGGGCCGCCAGATGCCTTATTTAATCATACGCCAACGAAATATACTTTTGAATCTATATTAGAAAGCCATCTGTTGATTTTTGACTATACGACCTTCCAAACAGCAGGGGAAAATTTTCCCAATATCAATAAAGTATTGATTGCTTCGCTTCAAGAAAATCTCCAAACTTTAATTTTCCGAGTAGAGTCCATGATCGACAAATTGCCAGAGGAACGCTATGTCGAATTATTGGAACGCAGTCCTCAATTTTTTCAGACGGCTTTTAATAAGCATATCGCCAATTATTTGGGGATTACGCCTAATTCTTTGTCACGGATTGTGAAGCGGAGGAAAAATGAGAAAAGCAAAGAAGAGAAATGATGAATGAGAAATCATGAATGATGAATTAGGGGTGTTCAGAGAAATATTTTAACACTTATTATTCATTGATTTTCGATAAAATCCAGTCATTTGTGGGCTTCAATAGGAAGTCAATTCGTCAAATTTTGAGGAATCTTCAAAGAAGTGACTGAATTTTTATGAAATTTTCATGGTCTAAAATTTCTCTGAACACCCCTAATGATGAATGATGAATTTAGTCGTTTATTTGGAATAATGCTCAAAACTTTAGAAACTGATTGAATTCATCATTCAACATTTCTAATTCCTCCCCCCTTCCCAATTCTTAACATAAGAATATTCTTTTCCAAACAGTATCTATTAAATTTGTTTTTATATAAAGGGCGTTGAATACAGCCATTTTTCCTTCATCATTTATCATTCATCATTTAAAACTCATGGATAAAGCATTATTTGGAATAGAAAATTTTGACATTTACATGGTGCTAGGTATTCTAATTTTCTTCGGCCTAGCAGAAGTAGTAGCAGGATATTTAAATAGAACCAATCGAACGAGTAATGATTGGATACAAGAAGT
This sequence comes from Caprella mutica, assembly GCA_947561585.1. Lineage (NCBI taxonomy): Eukaryota > Metazoa > Arthropoda > Malacostraca > Amphipoda > Caprellidae > Caprella > Caprella mutica. The sequence continues at coordinate 27,052 of CANNZV010003461.1, forward strand.
AGGCGGATTTTTCATGTTATCTGTCGTTATCAAACCTTTGATTGTAGCGACCGCCTATTTTTTAGGATCTACAGTATTTGCCTCAAGCAATTTAGCCTTAGGTCATTGGCCTTTATTATGGGCCTTGCCTTTTTATTTATTGATTGATGATGTCATGCAGTATTGGTACCATCGCTCTGCGCATGAGTATGAATTTCTATGGAAACTACATCGCCCGCATCATCAAGCAGAGGAAATGGGCTTTTTTATTTCCTATCGAAATGCCGCCTTATATTATTTATTGATGCCAAATATTTGGTGGGTGGCTATCTGTACTTTTTTAGGATTAGCCAAAGCGGTGGCCATTGGATTAATACTGAAACAAGCCGTCATTATTGGCTCTCATAGCACGATTCATTGGGATGAACCTTTATATAAATGGAAGATTTTTAATCCGCTTGTTTCGGTATTAGAACGTATTTTTATTACCCCTGCCTTCCATCATGCCCATCATGGCAAATCTATGATTGATGGCGTAAGTGATCCAAATGGCAACTATGGTAATATGTTTTCCTTATGGGATCAACTCTTTGGTACGGCTAAATTCACTCGACAATTCCCTGTAGAATTAGGATTAGAAAATGATCCGAAGGAACATTGGACCGCTGCTTATTTATATCCAGTTATTAAATCAGATGATCCCAAAAGCGAATTATCTAAAGGGTATAGAAAAGATAGCACCAAAACGGCAGATCCGATCTTCGTAGATTTAGAAAAAGGAAATAAATACTTATATTGCCAATGCGGAAGATCCAAAAATCCACCGTTTTGTGATAGTTCTCATCATGGCTCCAAATTTAAACCTTTGTTATTTGAAGCTAAACGCACAGGACCAGCAAAATTGTGTAATTGCAAAATGACTAAAACAGGACCGTTTTGTGATAATTCGCATGTTGATTTTTCTTAAGTAATAGGTAAGAAGTAAAAGGTAAGAAGTAGCAAAACGTAAATCATGACAAAATAGGACACGGATTGAACAGATGAAACGGATTTCCACAGATCTTTATCTATAAATAGACAGGTTATATGGAAACAGCTTTAGGCATATAAAATCCGTGAAAGATCCGTCCAATCCGTGTCCTATTCTACTATCATTTACGCTTTGCTACCTATTACCTTTTACTTCTTACCTATTACCTACAAAACATATCTCCTAACCTAAAAACAAAAAAAATGGCCATAGCAAACCCACCAGGCATAGAGCAATTAGTTACCTATCCTGAATTTGATACAGTAGAGCAGAAAAGACATTATTTAAAGAAAATATTGGCTGGTGCTTATCGGATATTTGGAAAATTTGGTTTTTCAGAAGGCGTGGCTGGGCATATCACTTGTAGAGATCCAGAATACCCTCATTGCTTTTGGGTGAATCCTTTCGGGGTATCCTTCAAGCAAATAAAGATGTCTGATTTAATCTTGGTGAATGAAGAAGGGGCCATTGTGGCAGGTAAACATAAGTTATTAAACAATGCAGCATTTGCCATACATGCAGGCGTTCATAAGGCACGGCCAGATGTAATTGCAGCAGCCCATTCGCATACCGTATACGGAAAAACATGGTCTGCTTTCGGAAAACTATTAGATCCCTTAACGCAAGATTCTTGTATTTTTTATGAGGATCATGGTTTATATGATGACTATACAGGTGTAGTTGGGGATTTGAGTGAAGGAGATTTAATTGGGGAAGCGCTAGGTGATAAAAAAGCGGTCATTCTAAAAAATCATGGCCTGTTAACTGTTGGCCATAGTATAGAAGAATGCATCTTCTGGTTTGTTACGATGGAGCGTACTTGTCAGTCTCAGATACTAGCAGAATCGACGGGGCTTGAGAAACAGCCTATCCCACATGAGGTGGCTTTGAAGACTAGAAATTATGAGGTGGGTTTTCCATTGGCCGGGCATTTTAGTTTTGCACCGATGTGGCAAGACATCTGTGCCGAACAGCCTGATTTTATGGATTTGGCGGAGCCGGAGGCTTCTTTGGTATTGTAACACGGAATTTATTCCGTAATCCAGTAACACGGAATTTATTCCGTAAAACAGTAACAAGATCTATACTCCAAATGAGATTAAAAGAGGGTTTTGAAAATTTGTTTATGTGTTTAGAATTTTTTACTTACAAAGTAAAGCTAGTAAACAAATAAACAATCCTTGAAAATCACTTTTTCACCCCGTTTGGAGTATGTATTCTCCTAGTTATAAATCAAAGTCGTTAGGGCAAGCGAATTTTACCGAAGTGCAGACAAAAAAACCGCAGAACACACGGGGGCGATCTACGGTTTAAGTTCTATGGCTTTGAACAAATTTACTTTTCCAATTTCACAAATTGCTCAGCGTGGAGCTTCCAATCCTTACCACTCACCTCCAAGAGATAATTCCCTGGTGTAAGTGAACTAAGATCAAGAGTTTGTAAATTGTTTCCATTTCTTAAGGTTATCTCTCTGTTAAAAATGTCTTTTCCTTGGATCGTATAAATAGCAAGTGTCGCTTCTTCTTGAGGTCTATTCCATTCAATAGCTACCTGTGCTTGATCCACCGTTGGGTTTGGGTATAGGTCTAAATTAATTACGGCTCGATCTATTGCTTCTACACTCGTTACAAAATTCCCACAAGGAATACTCGTTTTAATTAGATTACCTGTATAGGCATCTCCATTAGCACCCGCAATAGTGATTTGATTGCCCACGTTTTTTTGTACAGAATTAGGTGGCATAAATGGATCTGAGTTGTTATCCATCAACCCAATTTCACCAGAGCATTCTAAAGCATTTTCAAAAGTAAACAAAGGCAATTCCACCCCTTCTTCATAGCGTAAGTAATCTGTTCCGTTTGTTGCCAAACCAAAAGACAGATAATCAAATTCAGCAGATTCATCAGGTGCTTGTGCTTCAGAATTAGCCTCCCATGCTACATTTGGTTGCACACTCTTTACATTAAACACTTCGAAAGAACCTGTCGGTACTTTGATCGTAATTTGCGCTGTACTCGTTTTGTTCATTGGTGGTCGATAGGATACTTCTGGTATTAAAGAAACCTGATAAGTTTTCCCATCATTTAATAATTGCATTTTGAATTTCACCTGTGCCTCCATACTAGAAATACCTAGTATCAAAACAAGAAGGGGGAGTAATATTTTGTAGTATTTCATTTTCTATAATTAAGAAGTAAAAATGAAGAATTGTTGTTTTGGTCTTTGGGTATTAGTCTTTGGTCTTTAGCGATTATCCAACCAAAGACCAAAGACGAATACTAATTTTCACGTAGTCCTGTAGAAGCATTGTTCAAGGTGACCAATTTTAAAATAACCAATTTCAAAACTTGCTTAACTCTCAAAGGATTTTACAGCTATTATTGGCATGCCTCAATCAATGCTCTACAAGCCTTCGTGATATTTTAGTTGGTCTTTAGGTGTTAGTCTTTGGTCTTTAGTGACTACTCTGCCAAAGACCAAAGACTAGTACCCAAAGACTAAATTAAGGTAGTTGTTGATAAATAATTTGAGCCGTTCCGACAGATGCTGGATAAAATAAGACATTAAAGAACATCAATCTATCTAGATCATTCGTTGGTCCTTGATATTTTACTTCACCATCTAAATTCGTATCTCCCAAGAAATAACCTGGTCGAATATGATTATAACTACTAGTCGTATTTGCAGGATCATCGAATACATCAAAGAATACGGCATCTCTATCATTATTGGGTCCTGTAAAAATCGTCTGACCATCTCCACTTGCATCACCACCCCACATCACTACTCTATTATTAATCGTATCAACAGGGTGCGTTCCGGCAATTAGCGTATACCCTGGCGTTCCAGTTACTGTTGTAGACATATCTACTGTAGCAGTAACCGCAGCACTCATTGATATTGGCGTTGCACTTCTAATGCCTAAGTGGTTTCTATGTCGAACAGCTAGATAATAATTTGCATTAACTGCTGAAATCTCTACAGGAGATACTCCATCTGTGGCACTTACAATATCTCCATCCCTTTGTAGTAGCGCAGATGTAGTAGCCACAACAGTAGCAGGAGTCGTTGCATCTCTTAATTCTAAGAATACCCAGTCTACTATTGCATTGCCACCAGAAGTCGCAAGTATTGCATTCGTAGTCGTTTCTCCACCACCGCCTACCTGTGTATAGCCTAAAGCAGTATAAGGTTCTGTTAATGGGAATGGACTAACCGCTACTGTAGTGGATGGCAAGGTAGTTACCGTAGCTGTTGGCAATGTTCTTAAATCATCATTCATCAATTGGCTTGCTGCATCATAAGGACCTTCTAAAAGTACTTTAGCGGCTATTTTTAGAGTCGCTGATGGTGCACCAGTTGTGCAATCATTGACGGTCACTTGATACGAAGCAGAAGTTGTTGAACAACCATTGTTAGTTACGGTATAAGTAATTGCCGCAGTTGCTGGTAATAAAGTTAAATCATTTGTTGTCGTTAAAATACCTGTTACAGAATTGATACTAACTAAAGTAGGATCAGAACTAGACCAAGCAATTGTCCCGCTAGTTGTTGTTGCCACTAAGCTAAGGTTCGTATTATTACAAATAGTCGTACTTCCTGCTGTTGAACCTGTAATAGCTCCTGCTACTGGAACACTATTCACTACTATTGGTACAGAACTCGTACCCGCACAAGTACCGCCAACAGCAGAAACCGTATAGGTGGTATTCGCAGTTGGTGTAACTACTATAGTCGCACTATTTGGTAAAGCCGTTCCAACAGAACTAGTCCATGTATAAACAGACCCTGTGCCACCGCTTGCAGTCAAGGTAATGGACTCTCCTTCACAAATTGTATTATCAGCATCCGAAGTATTAATAATCAACGAGCCCGAAGGGGAAACAAATAAGGCAAATGGTGCAGAAGTAGAGGTACAACCACCTATAGTTACCGTGTAAGTAATATTAACAGTACCTGCTGCAATTGCAGTTACTGTCCCATTCGCACTAATGGTCGCTACCGCATTGTTACTACTCAACCAAGTACCTGAGGTTACTGTACTATTAGAAGTTAATACAGTCGTTGACCCGATACATAAAGCATTAGATCCAGATACTACTCCTGCCGTTGGTGTATTTGATACTGTAACCGTAGCTGCTACAGCATTCACAGTACAAGAGCTAGCATTAGAACCGTTAACAGAAACAATATCCCCATTAACTAAAGTCGAATTAGTATAGGTTGCCGCTGTGCTTGGTCCTTGAACACTAACACCGTTTACAAAGAACTCATAAGTAGTCCCTCCACTTGCGGTATAGGTAACTGGATTGCTTGCACAAATAGAAGTAACATTTGGAGCAATAGTAATAGTTGGAGCCGTAGTTAAAGTAATATTCATGGTAGTAGAATCAATACATCCGTGTCCGTCACTCACTCTTATTTTTACTATATCTCCGCCACTAAGTGTATTGGTTGTATAAGAATTAACGCCACTCACTCCTTGAACGGTTGTTCCATTTACTAAAAACTCGTAGATAGATCCACCGCCACCCAAAAAGGTAATAATCTCTCCTGAACAGAATGGACCTGTACCAGTAGCAGTAGTTAAAGTAGGAACTATATCATTTACAGTAACAACTACCATAGGGGCTGTTACGGTACAACCTCCTATCGTATTCGTTACTTTCACTCTAACGGTATCTTTATCTGATAAAGTAGCCGTTGAAAAAGTAGCAGAAGCAGAATTTTGTACAATACTAGAATTCACCGAATATTCATAATTGGCCGCACCTGCTGGCGTAGCAGTAAACTCAATAGCATCATCGACGCAAATAATATTATCGCTATCATCTGAACTAAGACCAGCACTAAAAGAAGGCGTTACCGTAACTTTATACCCTGGATGATTAGCGGTACAACCATTTGCGTCTGTTACTTTAACAGAGATAGAATCGCCTGTTACTAGAGTTGCTGAAGTATAAGTGTTATTGGTACTTGCTGCACCTAAACTCGCCGAGCCTTTGAAAAATTCATACATTGACCCGCCACCTGCTGTAAATGTGATAGATTGACCTGCACATACAACATTATCGGCATCGGAAGAAAGCAATTGGGGAGAGATTGTTAATATACTCACTACTATAGAAGGGGAAGTAGATAAACAACCACCACCAGTATTTACTCTTGCCGTTACAACATTTCCATTCGCTAAACTTGTACTACTAAATACAGGATTATTACTAGCTGCTCCTTGACTTACATTATCGACAAAGAATTCATAAGAAGCTGCTCCTGTTGGACCTGCTGTAAAAGTAATCTGAGCGCCTGAACAAACACTTGTACCGCCTGGGACATTAGATAATAATTCCGCTGAAGTGGCAGAAAAAACTTCTACATCTTGGGTAGCTGCTACTGCACAATTATTTGTATACGTATAGGTAATCGTATGCACACCAACACCGGCAACTGATGGGCTGAAATCATACGTCCCATTATTATTATCTGTAACGCCTGTTCCTGAATAAACACCATTGTCTCCTGTAACAATTCCTTCTATTGGTAAGCCTCCGCCAAGGCTGGTTTGAACCGCATCCGTTACACAGAAATCTCCTGGGTCTGGTAGGGATACTGTTGGTGGGGTAGTTACTGTTACTACAGCACTTACCATACAACCGTTGTTATCTAAATAAGTAATGTTGGCTGTTCCTGCTGCTACTCCTGTTACGACTCCTCCATTTGTTACCGTCGCTACTCCGGTTGCATCACTTGCGTAAGGAGTTGTGCCATCTGCCGTACCTGAACCTGTCATCGTTACCGTTGAACCTACACATACGGATGCTGCTGATAAGGTTGGTATGGCATTTACTGTTACGGTTACATCTACTGTACAGCCATTATTATCGGTATACCTTATGTCCGTTGTTCCCGCTGATACTGGTGTTATTGCACCTGTTGAAGCATCTATCGTCGCCACACCTGTTGCAGAACTAACATAAGCATTCGACGCAGCTGCTGTTCCTGAACCCGCTATTGTGATCGTCGAGCCCATACATACTGCCGTCTCTGTTGATGTGATCGTTGGTAAGGCATTTACCGTTACTGTTACATCTACTGTACAGCCATTATTATCGGTATACGTTATGTCCGTTGTTCCTGCTGATACTGGTGTTATTGCACCTGTTGAAGCATCTATCGTCGCCACACCTGTTGCAGAACTAACATAAGCATTCGACGCAGCTGCTGTTCCTGAACCTGCTATCGTTATTGTCGAGCCCATACATACTGCCGTCTCTGTTGATGTGATCGTTGGTAAGGCATTTACCGTTACTGTTACATCTACTGTACAGCCACTATTATCGGTATACCTTATGTCCGTTGTTCCTGCTGATACTGGTGTTATTGCACCTGTTGAAGCATCTATTGTCGCCACACCTGTTGCAGAACTAACATAAGCATTCGACGCAGCTGCTGTTCCTGAACCCGCTATTGTGATCGTCGAGCCCATACATACTGTCGTCTCTGTTGATGTGATCGTTGGTAAGGCATTTACCGTTACTGTTACATCTACTGTACAGCCATTATTATCGGTATACCTTATGTCCGTTGTTCCTGCTGATACAGGCGTTATTGCACCTGTTGAAGCATCTATCGTCGCCACACCTGTTGCAGAACTAACATAAGCATTCGACGCAGCTGCTGTTCCTGATCCTGCTATCGTTATTGTCGATCCCATACATACTGCCGTCTCTGTTGATGTGATCGTTGGTAAGGCATTTACCGTTACTGTTACATCTACTGTACAGCCATTATTATCGGTATACCTTATGTCCGTTGTTCCTGCTGATACAGGTGTTATTGCACCTGTTGAAGCATCTATCGTCGCCACACCTGTTGCTGAACTCACATAAGCATTCGACGCAGCTGCTGTTCCTGATCCTGCTATCGTTATTGTCGATCCCATACATACTGCCGTCTCTGTTGATGTGATCGTTGGTAAGGCATTTACCGTTACTGTTACATCTACTGTACAGCCATTATTATCGGTATACCTTATGTCCGTTGTTCCTGCTGATACAGGTGTTATTGCACCTGTTGAAGCATCTATCGTCGCCACACCTGTTGCTGAACTCACATAAGCATTCGACGCAGCTGCTGTTCCTGAACCCGCTATTGTGATCGTCGAGCCCATACATACTGCCGTCTCTGTTGATGTGATCGTTGGTAAGGCATTTACCGTTACTGTTACATCTACTGTACAGCCATTATTATTGGTATACGTTATGTCCGTTGTTCCTGCCGATACTGGTGTTATGGCACCTGTTGAAGCATCTATCGTCGCCACACCTGTCGCAGAACTAACATAAGCATTCGACGCAGCTGCTGTTCCTGATCCTGCTATCGTTATTGTCGATCCCATACATACTGCCGTCTCTGTTGATGTGATCGTTGGTAAGGCATTTACCGTTACTGTTACATCTATTGTACAGCCATTATTATCGGTATACGTTATGTCCGTTGTTCCTGCTGATACTGGTGTTATTGCACCTGTTGAAGCATCTATCGTCGCCACACCTGTTGCAGAACTAACATAAGTATTCGACGCAGCTGCTGTTCCTGAACCCGCTATTGTGATCGTCGAGCCCATACATACTGCCGTCTCTGTTGATGTGATCGTTGGTAAAGCATTTACCGTTACTGTTACATCTACTGTACAGCCATTATTATCGGTATACGTTATGTCCGTTGTTCCTACTGATACTGGTGTTATTGCACCTGTTGAAGCATCTATTGTCGCCACACCTGTTGCAGAACTAACATAAGCATTCGACGCAGCTGCTGTTCCTGATCCCGCTATCGTTATTGTCGAACCCATACATACTGTAGTCTCTGTTGATGTGATCGTTGGTAAAGCATTTACCGTTACTGTTACATCTACTGTACAGCCACTATTATCGGTATACCTTATGTCCGTTGTTCCTGCTGATACTGGTGTTATTGCACCTGTTGAAGCATCTATCGTCGCCACACCTGTCGCAGAACTAACATAAGCATTCGACGCAGCTGCTGTTCCTGAACCCGCTATTGTGATCGTCGAGCCCATACATACTGCCGTCTCTGTTGATGTGATCGTTGGTAAGGCATTTACCGTTACTGTTACATCTACTGTACAGCCATTATTATCGGTATACCTTATGTCCGTTGTTCCTGCTGATACAGGCGTTATTGCACCTGTTGAAGCATCTATCGTCGCCACACCTGTTGCTGAACTCACATAAGCATTCGACGCAGCTGCTGTTCCTGATCCTGCTATCGTTATTGTCGATCCCATACATACTGCCGTCTCTGTTGATGTGATCGTTGGTAAGGCATTTACCGTTACTGTTACATCTATTGTACAGCCATTATTATCGGTATACGTTATGTCCGTTGTTCCTGCTGATACTGGTGTTATTGCACCTGTTGAAGCATCTATCGTCGCCACACCTGTTGCTGAACTCACATAAGCATTTGACGCAGCTGCTGTTCCTGATCCTGCTATCGTTATTGTCGATCCCATACATACTGCCGTCTCTGTTGATGTGATCGTTGGTAAGGCATTTACCGTTACTGTTACATCTACTGTACAGCCATTATTATCGGTATACGTTATGTCCGTTGTTCCTGCTGATACTGGTGTTATTGCACCTGTTGAAGCATCTATCGTCGCCACACCTGTCGCAGAACTAACATAAGCATTCGACGCAGCTGCTGTTCCTGATCCTGCTATTGTGATCGTCGAACCCATACATACTGTCGTCTCTGTTGATGTGATCGTTGGTAGTGTATTTATATTTACCGTAAAATCCATAGAATTAGATTGGCCTACTACTCCAGCCTCTTCTAAAAGTAAGCTGACAGTATAGCCTCCTGTAGGAACAGTTCCATCAAGCGTCAAAGTTACTGAGCCTGAACCAGTCATAGCTGTCAAACCACCAATGGCTGTCGGTCCATCATCAGTTCCACCTGCACCAAGAAAAGTAATCGTATATTGATTAGGAGTAGCAGTAAATCCTGAATAATCAAAATTTAAAGTGGCTGTTGTTGCTCCATCACAAACCTGTACATCCATAGGTGTCACAGTTTGACTATAAGCCATCGACTGTATGCCTAAGGATAGAACACAAAGACAAAGAAAGTGTCTGATTTTTTTTAAAGGTAGTTGACAAAATCCATTAGAGTAAATGGATCCTAAAGGAATTGTTAGTTTTCTCATCATTAAAAGGGTGTAAGTTGAATAACGTTTTACCATTTAATTAAAAATGGATATGTTCAAAACCATATAAAAAGATAGCAGCACTTTCCCTATGGAAAGTCTGATAATAATATACATACGAAAATGAAATCTTCAGCTATTGAAGATTGGGGTTTGTAGCTTAGAGATACTGTTTACTTTTTACACCTTTTAAGCGTCGGCTTAGCTTTGTAAAAACAGTAGATTGAGAGGAGCCGATTGTAGCCTTAATTTACTAGGGAGAAACCATACTAATCCTCTAGTAAATTGATTTTGAAACTTATAACTATTGTTTGTTAGAATAAGAAAGGTTGTTGCTTTCACACATTTTAACATTATCTATATATCTAAGTTTGTGCCAAAGTTGTATTTTGCACAAGTATTCTTGATACCTAATATAACTACTACCTTGTCTATATCGACCTATTATTATGATAAATAAAATGTGTTTATTGCTGACAATCTGCATTCTATTTAGCTGTTCGAGCGTAAAAACCACTAAAATTTCATCAAAAAAAGAACAACTTCGTTTTGGATATGGTGGCGGATTTACGGGTAATGTGACGGCCTATTGCATCAAGCCTAATGGAAAAGCTTATAAAAGTGTACTCAATACTATCGAGGAATTAACTCCTAATCTTGCTCAAATTACTGCTTGTTTTGAGGAATGTGACTCAATTGGTTTCCCTCAAATGCAATTGAATCAGCCAGGTAATAGGTATTCTTATATTGAATATTGGGAGCAGGATCAAGTGAATCGTGTCACCTGGAATCCACACCAACCAGATCTACCTAAAGCGCTTGTTCTCTTTAATAATCATTTATTGAGCCTAGTTGGCGAAGCTCCCTTACCCGTTTATGATAGCCCTATTGATACTAGTACTGTCTCTTCAACTAAAGTCTTGTCTACTTTAAAAAAGGTGAAGCAAAAAACGCCAAAGATGAATGGTAAAGAGCCTTTAAAGAGTAAAAAGACTTTGAAGGGTAAGAAAAGTAAATTCCGAACTATTAAACAATAGTATTTATTCCAAAATAAAATATAGATGAGGTAGGGCGCTCTGCGCCTCACCGAAATAGTGGGCTTGGCGGCTTCGCCGCCAAGCCCACTATACAAATTATTTTAGAATAATCTCTAATAATTTCAAATTTTCAAAAATACAACAATGCGTATTTTTTATTACCTACTTTTTTCTATTTGCTGTAGTAGTTTATTTGCTCAACAACAAGTACCTACTACTAAAAAAATAGACCTTTCTCAATTAAAAAAAATTACGAAGCCTGCTTATGCCAATACCAATATCAATAGGCAAAGTGTAGGCATTCCAAAGGCCGCTAGTCCTTTACTGAGACAACTAAGCCCTACTCCACAAGTAAATGCGGTCGCCAAAGATGGCATGCCCACTTTGATACAAGGTGTCTTGCCTACTCATTCTGCTTCTAGATCACAAGATCAACAGGTATTTACTTATTTGAACTCGATAAAAGCACCGATTCAAATAGAGGCACCTGAAGAAGAATTTCAAATATTGGATCGAACGATTGATGTAACTGGAAAGAATCATATAAAGATTCAGCAAGTGTATAAAGGCGTAAAAGTATATGGTGGGGAAGCTTGGTTACATACCAATAAATCAGGAGCTATTGAATTATTCAATGGTCGAAATTATCCAAGTCCTACTTTAACAAATATCGTCCCTTCCATTCATGCAACCACTGCTTTAAAAAAGGCCAACGAACATGTTGCACAATTCGACAAGGTAGTGAAGAGCGCAACTAAAACGAATACCTTTATACAAGAAAAGGAGGATCAAGCAGAATTGGTGATATATCATGTAGCGCAGGACTTAGCACAAGAACGATTGGCTTGGGCATTAACGATTCATCCAAATAAAGTGAGTCATTGGAATTACTTTGTCGATGCTCAAACTGGAGAAATTTTGCATAACTATAAAACACTTTGCCAATTAGATCATGGCCTAAGTGACAAAGCACACCTTGACGCGCATCCACCAACATCTAAACCAGTAACAATTGAAGCTTTTGGTGGTCCAGAAAATACACAAGCAGTAGACTTAAATGGAACTGTAAAAAATATTAGTACATATAATTCTAATGGGACTTACTATTTAATTGATGCCTCAAAACCCATGTTCGATCCAAGTCGGGATAGATTACCCAATGATGCAACAGGTGCTATTTTTACCTTAACCGCCCAAAACACCTCTCCTGTTAATCGTAATTTCCAATATGCAGACATAACCACTACAGGAAACAACTGGAATTCCACTTTAGGTGCTTTAGGTGTTTCTGCTCATTCTAATGCTAGTATTACCTATGATTATTATTTGAATACGCATGGCAGGAATTCTGTGAATGGTCGAGGAAACAATATTGTTTCCTTTGTCAATGTTTCTGAAGATGATGGTTCTAGTATGGAAAATGCTTTTTGGGATGGACAGTATATCTACTACGGAAATGGTGGTAGCACATTTAAAGAATTAGCAAGATCATTAGATGTAGCAGGACATGAAATATCTCATGGTGTAGTGCAGACTACTGCTAACCTAGAGTACCAAGGAGAATCTGGCGCTATGAATGAAGCTTTTGCGGATATTTTCGCCGTAATGATTACAAGAGATAATTGGGCCATTGGAGAAGAGGTAGTCAATACCAATACTTTTAGAGGGGGTGCTTTAAGAAGTTTATCTGACCCACATAATGGAGGTAGCAGTCTCAATACGCCTGGTTGGCAGCCAAAGCATACTTCTGAGCAATTCCAAGGACGAGAAGATAATGGTGGTGTACATATCAACAGTGGTATTATTAATCACGCTTTTTATTTATATACGGTATCCGAACAATTAGGAACAGATGTGAATGCAAATGCTATTATTACGGAAAAAGTATTTTATAAAGCTTTAACAGAGTATTTGACTTCTAGGTCAGATTTTAGAGATTTACGTGCTGCGGTTATTCTTTCCGCAAGAGATTTATACGGCGCACAAAGTGCAGCAGTTGCTGCGGCTGATGCAGCCTTTAGCGGCGTAGGTATTTCTTCTCCTGCTGTTAGTTCCATTTTAAATACGATGTCCACTCCACCTACACAAGAAGCAGAACCTGTAGAAGTCGAAGCTAATTTGGGTAGAGATTTTGTGGTCTTTACAGATGCAACGACTAGCAAATTGTATGTACAAGACGAAGATGGCAATCAAGTTCCTGTAAGTGATAAAGCGGTAATCAGCAGACCAAGCGTATCGGACGATGGTACTTCCATTTTGTATATAGCCGATGACCATACGATGAATCGGATCAATATTGACTGGGAAACGGGAGAATTTACTGAAGAAGTTATTGAAGATACGCCTATTTGGCGAAATGTAGCCATTTCGAGAGGTGGGGAACGTGTAGCTGGCGTCACAGCAGACACACCGGATAGTGAAGTAGATAATGTGATTTATGTATTCGACTTTGAAAGAGAAGAATGGAATACTTTTGACTTGTACAACCCTACCTATACACAAGGGATTAGCACAGGTACCGTAGAATTTGCAGATGCTTTAGAATTTGATTTTTCTGGCGAATCGATTATGTACGATGCTCGTAATTCTGTATCTGCAGGTTTTGGTGGAAATGAGCTAAGTTATTGGGATATTGGTTTCATAAAAGTATGGGCGAATGATATAAATTTCTGGGAACAAGATACGGAAAATAATATCCGAAAATTATACTCTGGTCTACCGGAAGATGATAGTGTTGGCAATCCTACTTTTTCTAAAAACTCACCAGATGTTATTGCCTTTGATTATATTGAAAACTTTAATAATGAGGATGCGACAGACGATAATTACTATTTACTAGGTGCCAATATTTTAACGTCCAAATTGGATACCATCTTATTAAACGGGGAATTGAACTTTCCCAGTTATTCAAGAACGGATGAGCAGATGATTTTCAATGCTACTGCTAGTAATGACCTGAAAGTAATTGCCCGTATTCCGCTAGCAGAAAACAAGATTAGCGCTGCAGGTGACGCTAGCATTTTTGTAGATCAAACGGAGGGTGCACAATTAGGTGTATGGTTCTCGAATGGAAGTAGAAATTTGGATATGTCTACTAGTTTAAATGAATTAGCACAATCCATTGAAGCATTACAGATCGCTCCTAATCCATTCAAAGATCAATTGTCCATCAATTTCTCAACAGATACCTCAAAGGATATAACGATTAGTATTAGTAACCTTCTCGGTCAACAGGTCTATACGACTAATCGTAAAATGCTTATTGGAGCAAATCAAATCCAATTGGAATTACCTGATTTATCAATTGGCGCTTATATTTTAAATATAGCCTCTGATAAAGGCATCATAGGTAGGAAAATCCTTAAATTCTAGTCCAAAATTTGGATAGACAGGAAGACTTGTATTGTAGTCGCCCAATAATTGGGCGACTACAATAGAATTCGGTCAACTTGTGGATGAACAAACATCAAGGATTGATATTGATGCTTGTCAATTAATAATACTACCGTATTCTAACCAAACACCTCCACATACTAAATTAGATATTTTTATTTGTACAAATTATTGAAATAACTAATATTTGCCTTTATATTGCAAATAGTTTTCTCATAGTATGTTTAGTCTTCCTACACCCTCCTTCCCTTCTGGGGTGTAGGAATCTTTTTTTTTCGATTCCTTCCACAAATATTCCAATTATATAAGACAATACACGGATACAACAGATTTGGAAAGATTCGAACGAATTTCCAAATAGATACTTTTAATCTTATCCATTTCCATCTGTAAATCTCCGTATCATCTGTTCGATCCGTGTCCTATTTTAATTATACTTCTGTCTCATCTATTATAATCACCTTCAAGATGACATCTCCTTGACGAATGTCATTAATCACATCCAATCCCTCTATCACTTTACCAAAACAAGTATGATTTCTATCTAAGTGAGCAGTATTGTTGCGACTGTGGCAGATGAAAAATTGAGAACCTCCCGTATTTCTACCAGCATGTGCCATTGATAAGACCCCCGTTTCGTGATGTTGGTTATCGCCATCCAATTCACAATCTATTTTGTATCCTGGGCCTCCTGTACCAGGATGACCAGCTGCGCCTTCTCGAGAATTGGGACAACCTCCTTGAATGACAAAATCAGGAAGCACTCTATGAAAGTTTAATCCATCATAATACCCTTCTTTGGATAGCTTTACGAAATTGGCTACCGTCTTGGGTGCATCTTTCTCGTAAAATTCAATTTTCATTACGCCTTTTTCGGTGTGCATTTCTGCGGTCATCTGTTTTTATTGTTTTATAAATCGACTGAGGGGCAAAATAGGAGACGGATTTGGACGGATTTTTGGCAGATTGTCCAGCCGTTTGACATGCTACATCTACAAGAATAAACAACTAATACAACATGATTCAACACGGATTTAACGGATTAGACGGATTTAAGTAGGTCGTGAGCGACTTGTAGGTAATACTCACGACCTGCAAAAATCCGTCTAATCCGTTAAATCCGTGTTGAATCATGTCCTATTAGGTCACAAAATATCGACTACCTAAGTAAACTTGTTGATAATCCGTTTTATCCGTTCTATCCTTGTCCTATTTACGCCCTATTTTGCCCCTCATTCGCATTTATAGATTAAAAAGTGGCAAAAGTAAGTATTCTTTAATTGAATAATTGAATAATTGTGTTGATTAATTATAGATACAAGAAAGCCATGTGCTACTTCAATTCATATACTTTTTCCCCACCAACATAGGTTTCTAGCACCTGCACCTCCTTTATAGTAACTGCATCTATCTCCAGAATATTTTTATTTAAAATCACAAAATCAGCTAGTTTTCCTACTTCCAAACTTCCTTTAATGGCTTCTTCCTTGGCAGCATAAGCCGCATGTTTCGTATAAGCAATTAAAGCCTGTTCCACAGAGATCTTTTGTTCAGGCACCCATCCATCAGGATTTTTATCATCTAAAGTTCTTCTAGTCACCGCAGCATAGATCCCTAATAAAGGTGCCGCAGGGGCAACTGGCCAATCGCTACCAAAAGCTACCATTGCATTCGTATTAATTAAGGAATTGAATGCATAAGTCGTTTTCATTCTTTCTGCGCCAATTAAGGCTTCCGCCCAACGTCCATCATCAATCGCATGGTAAGGCTGCACACTCGCAATCACACCCAATTCTGCAAATCTTTGAATATCCTCTTTAGCGATATGTTGCGCATGTTCAATTCTTAGTCGTCTATCTTTCGGCCCATGCTCTTTGATAATTCGTTCATAAATATTTAATAAGTCATGAATAGCATGATCGCCTATAGCATGAACCATTACTTGCAAATCGATCCTATCTGCATTAGAAATCCATTTGTACAAATCTTCATTACTATTGATAAAAAAACCTTTATCCTCTGCTTTATCTGTATAAGGTTGATGAAAGGCGGCGGTATGAGATCCCAAAGAACCATCCACAAATCCTTTTACCCCACCTCTTTTCAACCATTTAGTATCCTTGCGATCTAGCCCTTCTAATTCCTTCCATCGATAAACAGGATTGATCGAATAAACACGAACCTTTAACTCCCCTGCTCTTTCTAATTGATGGGCAATACTGTAGGTTCCCAAACTATCCACATCGTGAATAGACGTTACACCATTCTTTAAGAAATAACGCTGTGCAGCTCTAAGGGCTTCTTCCTTCCTTTTTTCTGTCATAGGCGGTATCTTGTTCAATAGTGCATTCATTGCATTCCCTTTGAGAATCCCTGTTGGATACCCTTTCTCGTCTTTAATAATTTTGCCACTTCGTACATCGGGTGTATTTTCATCTATCCCCGCTATTTTTAATGCCGCAGAATTGGCTAATACCATGTGTCCATCTAGTCGATAAATAACAACAGGATTCTCTTTTGTGTATGCATCTATCCATTCTTTACGAGGCAATTCTCCTCCCCATAAGGTATGATCCCAATTGCCTTCTAAGATCCATTCACCGGGCTGAATAGTTTTCGCAAAATCTGCAATACGCTTTGTAAATTCTTCTGGTGTATGGGCATCTCTTAATTCAACACTCAATAAACTATTCCCACCCATCATTAAATGAACATGACAATCTATAAAACCGGGAGCCATAAATTGACCTTTTGCATCTTTTATTTTTGTTCCATCTCCTTTATATGCTTGGATGGCCTCATTGCTTCCTATAGCCAAAATAGTATCTCCCGATACTGCTATTGCTTGCGCATAAGGTTGTGTTTCATTGGCTGTCCAAATAGTCGCATTCGTAATAACTAGATCTGCCTTGGGCAATTTCTCTTGGCAAGAGGAGAGGCATACGACTATACAAATTAGGTATAAAGAAATTTTTGTTGCTGCTTGTTGCATGTTTCAGGATGTCTTGATGATAAATACTGGATGAACGGAAAAAAGAATAAAGATTGGTATGTAAGTAGTGTGACAAAAATAAGCTAACAACTTTAAATGATTGCAAGATTGTGTGATTGTATGATTGTGCATGTCACATATACAATCACACAATTTTGCAATCATACAATTAAAAAATAAAAAGGTAGCTTATTTTTGTCCGATTACTTATAAGTTATTTTTCCTTCCCCTTTAACAGATATTCTCGAATAGCCTTTCCTACTGCCTCTGGTTGTTCGTCTACAATAAAATGCCCTCCTTTCAATTTTGTTATTTCTATGTTGGAAAAATACGCTTCCACACCGAATAGGTATTCTTTGATGATAACAGGATCTAAAACTCCATGAATTATCTTGGTTGGAATGGCTATATTTTTCCCTTCCAATTTTTTCCAGCGTTCCCTATCTTTTGGAATCATCCTATAAATATTAGCAGCTGTAGTAATTGAATTTGGGATTTTATAGCATCTAATATATTCTGCTATCGCATCTTCTGGAATAGGATTGCTGATACCTCTACTAAAAAACCGAACCCATATATCTTCTTTCCCAGCTATCATGGCTTCTGGAAAATCTTTGATACTCATAAAAAATTGATACCAAGAAGATCGAAAAAGATGTCTTACTAATACTTCTGCTGCCTTAGCTTGCCCTTCCGGATTGTTAATAATCACCATATTAATAATGAGGAGTTTTTTAATCCTTTCTGGATGCAAAAAAGCCATTTCTTGAACAATAGCACCTCCCCAATCGTGCCCACCTAGATAGAATTGGTTGATGTCTAATGCGTCTGCTATCGCAAAGATATCCATCGCCATTTTATCTTTCTCATACAAAGCAATATCCAAGGATCGGTTGCTATCTCCCATTCCTCTTAAATCGGGCGCAATTAGATAAAAGTCCTTCAAATAGGGCGCTGTATGATGCCAACAATAGCTTGTTTGTGGCCAACCATGCACTAATAGCAAGGGGGGCTTACTAGTATTTCCATAAGTTCTGATATTAAATATTCCTCTCTTAGTGTCTATTAGGTTTGGCATAAATATATTTTTTGACGTGAGATGGATCAAATGTGGATAAAAAATCTCTACGCACCAAATTGTTGTATGATTTTTTTAGTATTGACTAATTCTTTCGTCCTTACTTAATTTATTACTTTTAGACAATAAAACGGGTCGCCTTCTAAACTTGGACAGTTTTGTGAGCTTATAAATTAGACTTTGAGTGTGTAACGAATTTGGGAAAAACAAATAAGATGTTAACGAATTTAACACACTCTTAGACTTTTGTCCAAAGTCTAAAATAAAAAGAGCTTCGTCTTAAGTATCAAGCACTTACAACTAATCGCAGAATACATTCTTAAACAACTTCAATTCGAGAAAGGGATCAAAAAACAAATTATGAAAAAGTATCTTTTTTATTTACTACTCCTTACTTTTTCCAATCAGATTGATGCGCAAATCAATCCGCCTAAAAGAGAATTTCGGGCAGCGTGGGTAGCTACGGTGGTTAATATAGACTTCCCCAAAAAAGGAGATTGGAATAGTGATCATCAAAAACGGGAATGGATCCAATTAATAGAAGAATACCAAGCCTTGGGATTTAATGCGGTCGTTTTTCAGATACGCCCATCGGCAGATGCTTTTTATGAATCTTCCTTAGAACCTTGGTCCGCCTATCTTACTGGGGAACAAGGGAAACGACCTGCTCCTTATTATGATCCATTAGTTTTTATGATTGAGGAATGCCATAAGAGAGGGATTGAATTTCATGCATGGCTTAATCCTTACCGAGGTACCATGGATTTGAAAATAGATCAACTGAGTCGACAGCACCCTTTAAAGGTACATCCAGAATGGTTTTTTCAATATGGCAACAAATATTATTTTGATCCTGCACAGCAGGTAGTTCGAGATCATATTACGGCTGTCATTGAAGAAGTTCTCAAAAAATACGACGTGGATGGAATACATTTTGACGATTATTTTTATCCCTATCAAATTAAAGATCAAACGTTACCCGATCAACAAGCTTTTGTATCCAGTAGAGGTAGTTTTAAAAGTATAGAAGATTGGCGACGCAATAATGTAGATTTATTAATTGAGCAGGTATCTAAGAAAATAAAAGCGACGAAACCGTATGTACAATTTGGTATTAGTCCTTTTGGTGTTTGGCGCAACAAAGCAGATGATCCTATTCGAGGAAGCGATACTCGAGCAGGTCAAACGTGTTATGATGGCTTATATGCGGATGTTATTAAATGGCTGAGTAATGGTTGGATTGACTATGTGGCTCCACAAATTTATTGGCATATTGGTTTTGATATTGCCGACTATGAGGTCTTGGTAAATTGGTGGAACAAAAACACTTTTGGCAGAAATTTATACATTGGTCATGCAGCCTATAAAGTAGCTACGGATAATCGAAAACAATGGCACCAGCCATTAGAATTGGCGAATCAGGTTGCCTTGAATCGGCAATTAGATAAAGTGCAAGGCAGTATTTATTTTAGCACAAAATCTATCCGCAATAACCCTCTGGATATTATTGGTTCTTTAAAAGCGACCTACCCCTACCCTGCGCTAATTCCTACGGCCCCTATGGAAGAAATTATTGCTCCTAAAGGGCCAAAATTAAAGAAGGTCAAAAAGAAAGATCAAGGCTTGCGCTTAAAATGGAAAGCTAAAGGGAAGACTCCTTATTATTATGTTATCTATCGCTTTTTTGGTAATCAAGTAGGCGACTTTAATAACCCTAAAAGTATCTGGAAAATCACGCCTTTTCATCCCCCTAAAAAAATGACATTCTATGATCCAGATTATCGGAAAGGACAGCCTTATACCTATGTGGTGTCGGCGGTGAATCGGTATCATTTAGAGACTGTTGGAAATAGTCGAGGGATATTGGTGGAATAAATTGTTTATATGTTTAAAATATTTATTTGTTTACACACCTAGGATGTATAAACAAATAAACAATCTGTAATCTACCGAACTTTAGTAGTAGCAAATAAACGTTTAATACTATACTTCCCACTACCATTCCCCCAGACAATTAATAGGCCACCTAAAATGGCTATGTTTTTCATAAATAGGATGGCTTGCATCCGCTGTTGATCTGGCGGATAATTCCAATAAGCATGAACAATAAAAGTAAAGGGTATCCAATAAACAGCTAGCATAAAAGCACCTAATCCAGAACGATAGCCTGTCAGAACAGAGGTGCCGCCTAATACTAGTAAAAAGATCGCCCCGTAAAGTAAGAAATTTTGATGATTCTCGATTCCATAAGCAGACATGGCTGCTTTTGTTTCTTTAAAATAGAAAATGGAATCGTAAGCTTCATACAGGAAGAGGAAGGAAATTAGAATTCTGCCTATTAAGTCGATGATATTTTTCATGATTGCTGATAACTCTTGAGTGTTGATTAAACGCCAAAGCATTGGAAATGAAGGGATAGTTGATCCATCCACAATCGTTTACTACAATGCCCGCAAATGTAATCAAAAAAACATCATTTATAGGCAGTTTTCTGCGAAATGATACAGTAGCAAGGCTAGGTAAGGATAAACAATAATGGCGATTTGAATCCATTCAGAAATGGCGAAATAATAAATTACCGAATTAGCTAAAGTCAAGTTGAGCTATCAGAAGCAGCAAGCATATTTCGGTTGAAGGCTAATAATATCCAAATAAGTATGGCTACCGTAATAGTGGTGACACTACTAAAAACATAGGCCATTAATCGATTCCATTCTAAATAGGAAAGCAAATACCTTAGGAACGACGAAACAATAAATTCAGATTCTTGGCTGTTTCTTTTTTCCTTATTTTCCTCTTGAACCTGCCTGCCAAGGCACGCAGGCAGGATCAGTCATAGTATCAACAATACTCCCTCTTTCAATAGAAAACTAAGAAAAAAATAACCTACCCAAGAACCTGAATTTATTATCTCCTCGTTCCTTAGAAAGAATTAAAAACAAGCTTTTAAAATAGTCTTGCAATAATTGTCGAAGAGTCATTAAGGAATGAGGAGATAATAAATGTTACAAGTTGGGTTAGTCATTTTTCTGTCTTAGGAAGCCAAAAAACTAGTGCATAGCAGGGCTACGGACTCTTTTTTTGGCTTTCTAAGACTGGAAAAGGGCAAGCCAAGTTGAGACAGTTATTATTTCGTCATTCCTAAGACAAAAAATGCCAGTTTTTAACAAAACTGGCATTCCTATTTAATGATTTTTTTTAATATTCTTCAGTCCCAAAACCATATTGCAAGGTTCTGAAAAGACTTTTTATGCTCCGTAGCGATGTTCTATACACAGCTTAAAAAGTAATTTTCAGAACCTTGCACTATGATTTTTGGACGCTAAATCACGTAAGTTCTCAATTTTGAATGAGCGGTCGTCTTAAATCTAAGCGTTTTCGTCTTGTTGAGTCTCGTTTTATTCAAAATTCAATCATTCAAAATTCAACATTGAGAACTTACTAAATCACATGCTAAAACAAACTTTGATAAATACTTGCAATTCAATCGATAAGCACTCGAAATAAAATCCGAATTACAACATTTAGCGATTAATTTGAACATAGCCACTTCGTTTTTCTGATCCATCATTGAGATCTAAAACATAGAAGTAAGTTCCATCTGGTAAAAGTTCTAACTCAAAAGTACCTTCCCATTCATTCGCATACCCTTTCTTGTAGTACACTTCATTACCCCATCTATTAAAGACCGTAAGCTCATTATCTGGGTAACGCTCAATACCTAAGATGGTGAATTTGTCATTCACTCCATCATTATTAGGAGAGAAGCCACTAAAGATCGTTAAATTTTCACAACCAATTGTAACAGATACAGTAGCGGTGTCTGGCCCATATTCATTCGCAACAAAATAGGTAAAGGAGTCTGGTTCTACACTACAGTAATCTGTATTTGGAATGAAACTGATCGTACCATCTGGATTAATAAATACCGTAGCGTTGTCTGGCATATTTAGTATTCCGAAATCCTCCAGGCTACCGTTTATGGAATCATTTGCTACTACATCCATAATCAAAACTTCGTTGACGATGGTCATTGTATCATCTCTTACCGCTACTGGTCGTAGGTCTTCTAATTCATCTACTACACGGAAGGCAATAATCGTTGTGTCACAAACATTTGCCTCATCACAAACAACAATACAAAGCGTATCGGTACCTAGTGAAATTGGATCAATTTTCAAGCAAGCCGTCACATCATTCAAGTCAATTGATACATGTTCTGGTGTCGCACATACGTTTTCAAATCTTTCTATATTTCCTGTGATTTCTTCCAGATTTACACAATAAGTTGTGTCCTCTCCAAGCAAGATACTCATAAGGACTGTATCTGGTCTTGGTTGACGAACATGGATATTAAAGATCGTTGTATCACAAACGCCATCTTCATCACACATAACGAAACATGCTAGATCCATTCCTTCTTGAATACTAGAAATCTCAAAACATGGCTCGTCTCCTTGCATGATTACCTCAGCGGAAGTCCCACTATTCTCACTACAGATATTCGTAACAGTTGCCAATGTACCTGGAAGAACAATTGGTTCTAAGCAAACAGTCTCCGTCATACCTATTACAATGTCAAAATCTACGGTATCTAAAGAAGCTAGTGGAACAATTTCTATCACAATATTAGTCGTGTCGCAAACGCCATCACTATCACAAAGTTCAATACACAATGCATCTACACCAAGTGCCATTCCTTCGTACATCACACAATGATTTTCTTCATCAATTGTGTAACGAATCATGCCAGTTGCTTTTTCTTCACAAATATTTCTAATAGACTCAACTGTAGTATCCAGTTGTCCCATATTCAAGCAAATGGTATGTGTTTGCCCTACTAAGATTGTTGTATCTATATCGCTAATCAGATCAGTTACTGCACAATCTACCGCAATACTATATTCATAATCACAACCAATAATAAGGTCTCTGACGACCAAGTTATTGATGCCCGTTGACATCATCACAGATACCTTATCAGAAGATAAGATAATACCTTTTCCAACCTCTTCTCTTACTCCTGTTGCTACTTGTAGTACATCTATATTGCCGTAATTTGCTCCTTGTCGACCACCTAGAACAGCAAATAACTGTTCATCATTAGTCCATGTATTCGTATTATCAAGCTCATTCATCACCATGACCAATTGGTCAAGGCTGTCAAATTCACCTGTTACTTCTACACTATCAATAGACCATCTAAAAGTATAAGGGCCTTCATTTCCGCCTCCAGGGAAACCAAATATACTATAACTAAAAGCAGTATCTGGCACACATAATTCTACTTCTATTACCTGTCCATTAATAAGCACCTCAAAGCTATCTAATTGCGTTGGATCAATCTCCAAACAGATTGAAGTAGCATTACAATCCTCGGCAACTATTGATAAAGAGCCTGTATATACTTCTGGGCATTCTTTACAAACTACTACGGCAGTCAATGTATCTGAGCATAGCGCAACTGGATCTCGAACAACCACCTCATGCGTTCCAACAGGAATCATAATTCTAGTTCCTTTAGGTGTCAAGTTCGTATTAACTTCTAATGTTGCGGTAGCATTCGTATTCATCTGTGTAATTTGTAAAGCTCCATACGTTGGCCCTGAGAAACCACAAGTTATCGTCAATAAGCTAGTATCTATATTCCATGCACCAACGGTATCCCACTCGTTCATTAAGTCTACCAATTCTATCATGGTATTAAATTCTCCCATGTAAGTAGAATCCCCGACACTCCAATTATCCACTCGATAAGGTCCCGCTTTCCCTTGGTCTGGTACTGGGAAATAGGTAAAGCTATACGCTGAATCATTCAAACATCCTCTTAGATTGCCTGTATAAGGCATGCCATCCATAAAGAATTCAAAATTATCTATTTGGTTTAATGGCAATTCAATACAATAAGCTAAGCCTTCATCACAAGTTTCTATCGTTTCATTAATTCGATCATCCGATAAGATGTTATAACATTCATCTTGAACAAGAATGGTAATATTGGTTGTATCACACACATTGCTCTCATCGCATAATACCATACAGAAAGTATCCGTTGCACCAATTAACAAATTCTCTCCTGGCGTATATCTTATACAGTTACTATTGCCTAATATGGAAACTTCTCCTCCTGAAGGCGTTCCACAAAGACTCAAGGTTAAATTGTCGCTCATCAACTGATTTGATGGCAAACAAATTTCGGTAGCAACACCTTCAGCTATTCGTACTTCTAAGTCATCTGTAACTGGTTGAACGGTCACCAAAACATCTAATTCCACACATTCATTTGTTGGGATATCGCATATTCTTATGCCAATACTATCTACCCCGCCAACTTCATTTGACTGGTAACGAATACATCCGTTTTCTGTATCAATTACATAGTCCCCTAAGTCTGATTGTCCAGCAAAACTTCCATCTGTGTTTTCTATTCGAACACTGTCTCCGAAACTCATTGGTAGGTCAGGGCAATATTCTCGCATAGTATCTAAAGCTACATCTGTCACTTGAACAATCTGTCCGCTAATACCACTCGTATCCACCATTTCTATCTCTTCCTCAATATTAGCAATGTAAGTAATTCGATAACAAAGCGACTGTGCAAAATCACATACTGTTACGACAATGCTATCAACAGTGCCCGGTGCATCTTTTGAATTATAAGTCAAACAACCCGTTTGAGCATCTATTAATGCCGCACCAAATGCATTCTCGCTGTAAAAATTACCTCCGATAACTGTAAGGATTAATTCTGTTCCAAAAGAATCTGGAATCGTACCACATTGCTCAGAAGCAGTTAAAGGATCTAAGTTAAATTCAATTATATCATCTATGTATTCAATAACTACTGTTGTATCTATACCTAAGGAATCTAAGCCTGGTTCACAAGTAGTACCAATAATTATTTCAGTCATTGCTAAACAATTATTAGCATCCGTTACACTTAATAAATAAGTACCTTCCATTAAGTCACTACGATCTTGTGCTGTTTCTCCATCAGACCATTGATACTTATAATTCCCACTACCTCCACTTACCTCAATATCTATAGCACCTCCACTATCTCTTTGACAAGGAACATCCGTTTTAGCTACCTCAAGTGTTATGCTAGTTGGACTAATGATAGCAAAACATTTTTGTCCCGCAATACAATCATTAGCATCCCTAATAATTAAGCAGAAATCGCCTGGATTCAGCATACCATTTTCATACACCTTACCCCCTAAATCTTCGATAGTTTCTGTGGCTGGCAACGCAAAGCCATCTGGATAAGTAATGACTGGATCTATACGTGCATCATTCACACCAGCGCAAGAGATAAATATAGAATCTATCATTTCGATAGTAGCAGAAACTAAACTGTCTGCTATTGCAAAGACAAGCACTTCTTCGCAACCTGTGCCATTATCAACTATTGTTACTTGATGTATACCCGCTTTTAAGTTTTCTTTAGTATCGCTATCTCCCCAAGTATAGCTAAATGGTCCTACCGCATTGGTCGTAATAATCGTTGCCGAACCATTACTCTTACCACAACTTGGTGCTCTATTAATTGCCACGTCTACTTCAAAGCCACTAGTAGATCCTAACGTAACCACTTGTACTGTTGAGCATTCTGGGTTATTTGTATCTGTAATTGTCACTATATAATCATCTGCTGGTAATCCATTTCGCAATCTACCTTGTACTCCTCCTTTCCAGCTGAAATTAATATTGTCTGGTGCAGCACTAAAATCTATTGTACCATCTGCAGATAAGCAAGTTGCTGGAACCACTATAGGCAACCCTTCATATACTGGATTGTTATCTGCAATTGCAAGCGTGATCGTTGTCGTACAAGAAGTAAATCCTTTTCTACCAATCATCACTTCATATCCTCCAACTGGTAAGGCTGTTCTTGCATTTCCAATGGCGTTGGCGATACCTAAATCAGGCAACCAAGTGTAGGTGAAATTATTTGGATCTTCTTGAAGTTCTACCCTTGCAGATCCTTCTTCCACAGCACAATTACTTGCCAATCTTACCACATTACTGATTATAGGCAATTCACAAGTGCTAGGGTTTATCGGATCAGTTGGATCTGTTGGATTCGTCGGATCTACTGGATCTGTTGGATTCATTGGATCTACTGGATCAGTTGGATTTATCGGATCTACTGGATCTGTTGGATTCGTCGGATCTACTGGATCTGTTGGATTCGTCGGATCTACTGGATCTGTTGGATTCGTCGGATCTACTGGATCTGTTGGATTCGTCGGATCTACTGGATCTGTTGGATTCATTGGATCTACTGGATCTGTTGGATTCATTGGATCTACTGGATCTGTTGGATTCATTGGATCTACTGGATCTGTTGGGTTCGTCGGATCTACTGGATCTGTTGGATTCATCGGATCTACTGGATCTGTTGGATTTATCGGATCTACCGGATCTGTTGGATTCATTGGATCTACTGGATCTGTTGGATTCGTCGGATCTACTGGATCTGTTGGATTCGTCGGATCTACTGGATCTGTTGGATTTATCGGATCTACTGGATCAGTTGGATTCGTCGGATCTACTGGATCAGTTGGATTTATCGGATCTACTGGATCAGTTGGATTTATCGGATCTACTGGATCAGTTGGATTTATCGGATCTACTGGATCAGTTGGATTTATCGGATCTACTGGATCAGTTGGGTTCGTCGGATCTACTGGATCTGTTGGATTTATCGGATCTACTGGATCTGTTGGATTTATCGGATCTACTGGATCTGTTGGATTCGTCGGATCTACTGGATCAGTTGGATTCGTCGGATCTACTGGATCAGTTGGATTCGTCGGATCTACTGGATCAGTTGGATTCATTGGATCTACTGGATCAGTTGGATTCATTGGATCTACTGGATCAGTTGGATCACAAATATCTTCTAATTCAAAACTAATTACAGCAGTACAACCTGTTCCTTGATCACTAATAGTTACCTCATAAACACCTGCAGTATAGTCAGATTTAGTATTAGAATTACCCCAAGAATAGGCGTAAGGTCCTACACCTCCTGAAGACACCATAGTCACCCAACCATCAGCCTCTCCACAAGTAGGTTGCTGATTAATTGTAAGGTCACTTGTGAAAGCACTAATTTCTGGAATCGTTACCTTATAGTCCATAGCTGGACAATCTGGATGATTACTATCTTTCACAATCACTAAGTAATCATTAGCTGCTAAATCATTTCTTGATGAAGTAATTGTGCTATCAAACCAAGTGAAAGTTAGATTGTCTGGTGCATTTGCAAAACTAATCGTTCCATCTGCAGCTAAACAAGTTGCTGGTGTAACAATTGGTTCTCCTACTATTAAAACACATGGATCAGTTGGGTCTACTGGATCAGTTGGGTCTACTGGATCAGTTGGATCTACTGGATCAGTTGGATCTACTGGATCAGTTGGATCTACTGGATCAGTTGGGTCTACTGGATTAGTTGGGTCTACTGGATCAGTTGGGTCTACTGGATCAGTTGGGTCTACTGGATCAGTTGGGTCTACTGGATCAGTTGGGTCTACTGGATCAGTTGGGTCTACTGGATCAGTTGGATCTACTGGATCAGTTGGGTCTACTGGATCAGTTGGGTCTACTGGATCAGTTGGGTCTACTGGATCAGTTGGGTCTACTGGATCAGTTGGGTCTACTGGATCAGTTGGGTCTACTGGATCAGTTGGGTCTACTGGATCAGTTGGATTCATTGGATCTCCACAACTGATAGTCACCGTTATGGTATCTCGGATTTGACATTTATCATTTGCGGTTGCTAATAAGATATATTGACCTGCAGCTGCATCTGTTACTGATTCAATCAATGGATTCGCGTCATTAGAGAAGAAACCATTTGGTCCAGTCCATAAATACTCATCTGCACCGCTCGCAGAAAGTAATACATCTTCTCCAGTGCATACTACTTGGTCTTCACCAATTTCAATAAACATTCCTTCTAATACTTCTATTTCCAGCTCATCTACAGAAGAACAGCCTTCTACAGTCAAGACCTCTGCCACAAAAGTATATTTTCCTGGTTGCGTAGTAATATTTTCAGGTACAATTGGATTTTGAACTTCCGAGGTAAAATCAGCTGGCCCAGTCCAATTGTAAGAAACACCACCACTAGCAAATAATTCTAAACGTTCTCCAACACAAACAGGACTATTACTTGATAAAAAGGCCGTTGGTGTTCGTTTTACTTTAACCTCTATACTTAATTTACTAGAACAACCTTCATCGTTTTTAGCAAAAACTTGATAAGTACCTGCATGAGATAATTGAATATTCGATATCCTGATTTCCTGTGTCGTAGCGACAAAGCCATTTGGCCCAGTCCATTCAAATGCAGTTCCTTTATCAATTGATAAAATTAAATTAGATCTCATACAAGCAATTGGATTACCTACAATTTTTGCATCCAATTGAGTTCCAATTTCTACAGTAGTTACTGTTTCTGAGGTACATTCTCCAAAAGTAGCCTGTAATACATACTCTCCTGCACTAGCCATTGTTAAAGCATTCACCTCTGGGTTTTGTTCCGTAGAAGTAAAGCCATTTGGTCCAGTCCACACGTAAGTGTCCGCACCAGCAGAACCTTCTAATAATAAAGCTCTATCTGCACATACAGGGCTATTACTTGATGCCGTTAATATAGGTGCTTCTCCAACTGTTATTTGCGTACTAACTTCTTCTGAACAGCCATTTGCTTTGTCTGTAATGACTACTGCAATAGTATACACACCAAGTTCCTCTGTTGAAAATTGATTTGTAGCACTTGAATTTGATACTAAGTTTCCACCTGTTACTGTCCACACATACTCATACGATTCGTTATTTGGCTGTACATTTATATCAATGCTTGCACCCGCACAAATAGTTCTGTCTGTTGGTTCTATTGTCGCAGAAAATCCGTCTATGATCGTGATTATTTGTTCGCCAGACACACTATTCCCACAATCGTCTGTTGCCGTCCATAGTCTATTCAGTTGTTTACCACAACCCCTGACCGTTTCTGTTTCTTCATAGACCACCTTAACCTCTTCACTACAATTATCTTGAGCTGTAATTGTAGGCACTTCAGGTACCAATTCATCTGCTTTACTATTCACCGTAATATCAGCTGGAATCTCACTTAAACTAGGTGCAATATTATCTTGTACTGTTATGCTTTGAGTTGCTTCTGTTTCATTACCACAAGCATCTGTCGCTTTCCAGGTGCGTACCAAAACATAATTATTCTCACAAGTACCAGGGTTTTGAATCTCTGCATATTCTACCAACACATTACTCTCACAATTATCCGTCGCTGTCAAAGTCGCTGCCATTGGTATTGCGTCACACTCTACCGTAGCATCTGCTGGTGAGGCTGATAAGACAGGCGCTTCTGTATCCGATGTCGTGATTCTTTGTTCTCCCACCGTTACATTTCCACAGTTATCTGTTGCTGTCCAGATTCGGATAATTACTATCCCAGATGCGCAATCTCCTGTTCCTGATTCTGTTCTTTCCTCAAATACTACCGCTACTTCTGTATCACAATTATCCGTCGCTGTTACAGTTGGTATCTCTACACTAACTCCTGCTTCACAGGCAGCTCCTGTATCTGATGGAACTCCTACCAAGACTGGGGCTGTATTATCTTGTACCGTTATTATTTGTATTGCTTCTGTTTCGTTGCCACAAGCATCTGTTGCTTTCCACGTTCTCACAATTGAATACGAATCCATACATGAGCCTGTATTGACTGCTTCTGAGAAGTTAACTGCTACATCGCTATCGCAATTATCCGTCGCTGTCAAAGTCGCTGCCGTTGGTATTGCGTCACACTCTACCGTTGCATCTGCTGGTGAGGTTGATAAGACAGGCGCTTCTGTATCAGATGTCGTGATTCTTTGTTCTCCCACCGTTACATTTCCACAGTTATCTGTTGCTGTCCAGATTCGGATAATTACTATCCCAGATGCGCAATCTCCTGTTCCTGATTCTGTTCTTTCCTCAAATACTACCGCTACTTCTGTATCACAATTATCCGTCGCTGTTACAGTTGGTATCTCTACACTAACTCCTGCTTCACAGGCAGCTTCTGTATCTGATGGAACTCCTACCAAGACTGGGGCTGTATTATCTTGTACCGTTATTATTTGTATTGCTTCTGTTTCGTTGCCACAAGCATCTGTTGCTTTCCACGTTCTCACAATTGAATACGCATCCATACAGGAGCCTGTATTGACTGCTTCTGAGAAGTTAACTGCTACATCGCTATCGCAATTATCCGTCGCTGTCAAAGTCGCTGCCGTTGGTATTGCGTCACACTCTACCGTGGCATCTGCTGGTGAGGCTGATAAGACAGGTGCTTCTGTATCAGATGTCGTGATTCTTTGTTCTCCTACTGTTTCATTTCCACAGTTATCTGTTGCTGTCCAGATTCGGATAATTACTATACCTGATGCACAATCTCCCGTTCCTGATTCTGTTCTTTCTTCAAATACTACCGCTACTTCTGTATCACAATTATCTGTTGCACTTACAGTTGGTACCGCTACATTGCCGCCTGATCCACAAGCAGCTTCTGTATCTGATGGAACTCCTACCAAGACTGGGGCTGTATTATCTTGTACCGTTATTATTTGTATTGCTTCTGTTTCGTTACCACAAGCATCTGTTGCTTTCCACGTTCTCACAATTGAATACGCATCCATACAGGAGCCTGTATTGACTGCTTCTGAGAAGTTAACTGCTACATCGCTATCGCAATTATCCGTCGCTGTCAAAGTCGCTGCCGTTGGTATTGCGTCACACTCTACCGTGGCATCTGCTGGTGAGGCTGATAAGACAGGTGCTTCTGTATCAGATGTCGTGATTCTTTGTTCTCCTACTGTTTCATTTCCACAGTTATCTGTTGCTGTCCAGATTCGGATAATTACTATACCTGATGCACAATCTCCCGTTCCTGATTCTGTTCTTTCTTCAAATACTACCGCTACTTCTGTATCACAATTATCCGTCGCTGTTACAGTTGGTACCGCTACATTGCCGCCTGATCCACAAGCAGCTTCTGTATCTGATGGAACTCCTACCAAGACTGGGGCTGTATTATCTTGTACCGTTATTATTTGTATTGCTTCTGTTTCGTTACCACAAGCATCTGTTGCTTTCCACGTTCTCACAATTGAATACGCATCCATACAGGAGCCTGTATTGACTGCTTCTGAGAAGTTAACTACTACATCGCTCTCACAATTATCCGTCGCTGTCAAAGTCGCTGCCGTTGGTATTGCGTCGCACTCTACCGTGGCATCTGCTGGTGAGGCTGATAAGACAGGTGCTTCTGTATCCGATGTCGTGATTCTTTGTTCTCCCACCGTTACATTTCCACAGTTATCTGTTGCTGTCCAGATTCGGATAATTACTATCCCAGATGCGCAATCTCCTGTTCCTGATTCTGTTCTTTCCTCAAATACTACCGCTACTTCTGTATCACAATTATCCGTCGCTGTTACAGTTGGTATCTCTACACTAACTCCTGCTTCACAGGCAGCTTCTGTATCTGATGGAACTCCTACCAAGACTGGGGCTGTATTATCTTGTACCGTTATTATTTGTATTGCTTCTGTTTCGTTGCCACAAGCATCTGTTGCTTTCCACGTTCTCACAATTGAATACGAATCCATACATGAGCCTGTATTGACTGCTTCTGAGAAGTTAACTGCTACATCGCTATCGCAATTATCCGTCGCTGTCAAAGTCGCTGCCGTTGGTATTGCGTCACACTCTACCGTTGCATCTGCTGGTGAGGTTGATAAGACAGGTGCTTCTGTATCCGATGTCGTGATTCTTTGTTCTCCTAGTGTTTCATTTCCACAGTTATCTGTCGCTGTCCATGTTCGGATAATTACTATACCTGATGCACAATCTCCTGTTCCTGATTCTGTTCTTTCTTCAAATACTACCGCTACTTCTGTATCACAATTATCTGTTGCACTTACAGTTGGTACCGCTACATTGCCGCCTGATCCACAAGCAGCTTCTGTATCTGATGGAACTCCTACCAAGACTGGGGCTGTATTATCTTGTACCGTTATTATTTGTATTGCTTCTGTTTCGTTTCCACAAGCATCTGTTGCTTTCCATGTTCTCACAATTGAATACGCATCCATACATGAGCCTGTATTGACTGCTTCTGAGAAGTTAACTGCTACATCGCTATCGCAATTATCCGTCGCTGTCAAAGTCGCTGCCGTTGGTATTGCGTCACACTCTACCGTAGCATCTGCTGGTGAGGCTGATAAGACAGGTGCTTCTGTATCCGATGTCGTGATTCTTTGTTCTCCCACCGTTACATTTCCACAGTTATCTGTCGCTGTCCATGTTCGGATAATTACTATACCTGATGCACAATCTCCTGTTCCTGATTCTGTTCTTTCCTCAAATACTACCGCTACTTCTGTATCACAATTATCCGTCGCTGTTACAGTTGGTACCGCTACATTGCCGCCTGATCCACAAGCAGCTTCTGTATCTGATGGAACTCCTACCAAGACTGGGACTGTATTATCTTGTACCGTTATTATTTGTATTGCTTCTGTTTCGTTACCACAAGCATCTGTTGCTTTCCACGTTCTCACAATTGAATACGCATCCATACAGGAGCCTGTATTGACTGCTTCTGAGAAGTTAACTACTACATCGCTCTCACAATTATCCGTCGCTGTCAAAGTCGCTGCCGTTGGTATTGCGTCGCACTCTACCGTGGCATCTGCTGGTGAGGCTGATAAGACAGGTGCTTCTGTATCAGATGTCGTGATTCTTTGTTCTCCCACCGTTACATTTCCACAGTTATCTGTTGCTGTCCAGATTCGGATAATTACTATCCCAGATGCGCAATCTCCTGTTCCTGATTCTGTTCTTTCCTCAAATACTACCGCTACTTCTGTATCACAATTATCCGTCGCTGTTACAGTTGGTATC
Source organism: Caprella mutica (assembly GCA_947561585.1). Lineage (NCBI taxonomy): Eukaryota > Metazoa > Arthropoda > Malacostraca > Amphipoda > Caprellidae > Caprella > Caprella mutica. The sequence continues at coordinate 60,781 of CANNZV010003461.1, forward strand.
TCTACACTAACTCCTGCTTCACAGGCAGCTCCTGTATCTGATGGAACTCCTACCAAGACTGGGGCTGTATTATCTTGTACCGTTATTATTTGTATTGCTTCTGTTTCGTTGCCACAAGCATCTGTTGCTTTCCACGTTCTCACAATTGAATACGAATCCATACATGAGCCTGTATTGACTGCTTCTGAGAAGTTAACTGCTACATCGCTATCGCAATTATCCGTCGCTGTCAAAGTCGCTGCCGTTGGTATTGCGTCACACTCTACCGTTGCATCTGCTGGTGAGGTTGATAAGACAGGTGCTTCTGTATCCGATGTCGTGATTCTTTGTTCTCCTAGTGTTTCATTTCCACAGTTATCTGTCGCTGTCCATGTTCGGATAATTACTATACCTGATGCACAATCTCCTGTTCCTGATTCTGTTCTTTCTTCAAATACTACCGCTACTTCTGTATCACAATTATCTGTTGCACTTACAGTTGGTACCGCTACATTGCCGCCTGATCCACAAGCAGCTTCTGTATCTGATGGAACTCCTACCAAGACTGGGGCTGTATTATCTTGTACCGTTATTATTTGTATTGCTTCTGTTTCGTTTCCACAAGCATCTGTTGCTTTCCATGTTCTCACAATTGAATACGCATCCATACATGAGCCTGTATTGACTGCTTCTGAGAAGTTAACTGCTACATCGCTATCGCAATTATCCGTCGCTGTCAAAGTCGCTGCCGTTGGTATTGCGTCACACTCTACCGTAGCATCTGCTGGTGAGGCTGATAAGACAGGTGCTTCTGTATCCGATGTCGTGATTCTTTGTTCTCCCACCGTTACATTTCCACAGTTATCTGTCGCTGTCCATGTTCGGATAATTACTATACCTGATGCACAATCTCCTGTTCCTGATTCTGTTCTTTCCTCAAATACTACCGCTACTTCTGTATCACAATTATCCGTCGCTGTTACAGTTGGTACCGCTACATTGCCGCCTGATCCACAAGCAGCTTCTGTATCTGATGGAACTCCTACCAAGACTGGGACTGTATTATCTTGTACCGTTATTATTTGTATTGCTTCTGTTTCGTTGCCACAAGCATCTGTTGCTTTCCACGTTCTCACAATTGAATACGCATCCATACATGAGCCTGTATTGACTGCTTCTGAGAAGTTAATTGCTACATCGCTATCGCAATTATCCGTCGCTGTCAAAGTCGCTGCCGTTGGTATTGCGTCACACTCTACCGTTGCATCTGCTGGTGAGGCTGATAAGACAGGTGCTTCTGTATCCGATGTCGTGATTCTTTGTTCTCCCACCGTTACATTTCCACAGTTATCTGTCGCTGTCCAAGTTCGGATAATTACTATACCTGATGCACAATCTCCTGTTCCCGATTCTGTTCTTTCTTCAAATACTACCGCTACTTCTGTATCACAATTATCTGTTGCACTTACAGTTGGTACCGCTACATTGCCGCCTGATCCACAAGCAGCTTCTGTATCTGATGGAACTCCTACCAAGACTGGGGCTGTATTATCTTGTACCGTTATTATTTGTATTGCTTCTGTTTCGTTACCACAAGCATCTGTTGCTTTCCACGTTCTCACAATTGAATACGCATCCATACATGAGCCTGTATTGACTGCTTCTGAGAAGTTAACTGCTACATCGCTCTCACAATTATCTGTCGCTGTCAAAGTCGCTGCCGTTGGTATTGCGTCGCACTCTACCGTAGCATCTGCTGGTGAGGCTGATAAGACAGGCGCTTCTGTATCAGATGTCGTGATTCTTTGTTCTCCCACCGTTACATTTCCACAGTTATCTGTTGCTG
>CANNZV010003461.1:62894-90873 GCA_947561585.1 Caprella mutica
TGTATTAACTGCTTCTGAGAAGTTAACTGCTACATCGCTGTCACAATTATCTGTCGCTGTCAAAGTCGCTGCCGTTGGTATTGCGTCACACTCTACCGTAGCATCTGCTGGTGAGGCTGATAAGACAGGCGCTTCTGTATCCGATGTCGTGATTCTTTGTTCTCCCACCGTTACATTTCCACAGTTATCTGTCGCTGTCCAAGTTCGGATAATTACTATCCCAGATGCACAATCTCCCGTTCCTGATTCTGTTCTTTCCTCAAATACTACCGCTACTTCTGTATCACAATTATCCGTCGCTGTTACAGTTGGTACCGCTACATTGCCGCCTGATCCACAGGCAGCTTCCGTATCCGATGGAACTCCTACTAACACTGGGGCAGTAAGATCTTCTACTGTAATAATTTGGGTCGCTTCTGTTTCGTTACCACAAGCATCTGTTGCTTTCCACGTTCGTACCAAAACGTATTATTATCACAAGTACCAGGATTTTGAAGCTCTGCATATACTATTGCCACATCTGTGTCGCAATTATCTGTCGCTGTCAAATTCGCCGCTGTTGGTATTGCGTCACACTCTACCGTTGCATCTGCTGGTGATCCAGATAAGACTGGCGCTTCTGTATCCGATGTTGTGATTCTTTGTTCTCCTACTGTTTCATTTCCACAGGCATCTGTCGCTGTCCAAGTTCGGATAATTACTATCCCTGATGCACAATCTCCTGTTCCTGATTCTGTGCTTTCTTCAAATACTACTGTTACTTCTCCATCACAATTATCTGTTGCACTTACAGTTGGTATCGCCACATTAACTCCTTCTCCACAGGCAGCTTCCGTATCCGATGGAACACCTACTAACACTGGGGCAGTAAGATCTTCTACTGTAATAATTTGGGTCGCTTCTGTTTCATTACCACAAGCATCTGTTGCTTTCCACGTTCGTACCAAAACGTAGTTATTATCACAAGTACCAGGATTTTGAAGCTCTGCATATACTATTGCCACATCTGTGTCGCAATTATCCGTCGCTGTCAAGGTCGCTGCCGTTGGTATTGCATCACACTCTACCGTTGCATCTGCTGGTGATCCAGATAAGACAGGCGCTTCTGTATCAGATGTCGTGATTCTTTGTTCTCCTACTGTTTCATTTCCACAGGCATCTGTCGCTGTCATGTTCGGATAATTACTATACCAGATGCACAATGTCCTGTTCCTGATTCTGTGCTTTCTTCAAATACTACCGCTACTTCTGTATCACATTATCTGTTGCTGTTACAGTTGGTACCGCTACATTGCCACCTGCTCCACAAGCAGCTTCTGTATCTGATGGAACTCCTACCAAGACTGGGGCTGTATTATCTTGTACCGTTATTATTTGTATTGCTTCTGTTTCGTTGCCACAAGCATCTGTTGCTTTCCATGTTCTCACAATTGAATACGCATCCATACATGAGCCTGTATTGACTGCTTCTGAAAAGTAACTGCTACATCGCTCTCACAATTATCTGTCGCTGTCAAGGTCGCTGCCATTGGTATTGCATCGCACTCTACCGTTGCATCTGCTGGTGATCCAGATAAGACAGGCGCTTCTGTATCCGATGTCGTGATTCTTTGTTCTCCTACTGTTTCATTTCCACAGGCATCTGTCGCTGTCCATGTTCGAATAATTACTATCCCTGATGCACAATCTCCTGTTCCTGATTCTGTGATTTCTTCAAATACTACTGTTACTTCTCCATCACAATTATCTGTTGCACTTACAGTTGGTATCGCCACATTAACTCCTTCTCCACAGGCAGCTTCCGTATCCGATGGAACTCCTACTAACACTGGGGCAGTAAGATCTTCTACTGTAATAATTTGGGTCGCTTCTGTTTCGTTACCACAAGCATCTGTTGCTTTCCACGTTCGTACCAATACATAGTTATTATCACAAGTACCAGATTTTGAAGCTCTGCATATACTATTGCCACATCTGTGTCGCAATTATCCGTCGCTGTCAAGGTCGCTGCCGCTGGTATTGCATCACACTCTACCGTTGCATCTGCTGGTGATCCAGATAAAGACAGGCGCTTCTATATCCGATGTCGTGATTCTTTGTTCTCCTACTGTTTCATTTCCACAGGCATCTGTCGCTGTCCATGTTCGAATAATTACTATCCCTGATGCACAATCTCCTGTTCCTGATTCTGTGATTTCTTCAAATACTACTGTTACTTCTCCATCACAATTATCTGTTGCACTTACAGTTGGTATCGCCACATTAACTCCTTCTCCACAGGCAGCTTCCGTATCCGATGGAACTCCTACTAACACTGGGGCAGTAAGATCTTCTACTGTAATAATTTGGGTCGCTTCTGTTTCGTTACCACAAGCATCTGTTGCTTTCCACGTTCGTACCAAAACGTAGTTATTATCACAAGTACCAGGATTTTGAAGCTCTGCATATACTATTGCCACATCTGGTGTCGCAATTATCTGTCGCTGTCAAAATCGCCGCCGTTGGTATTGCATCACACTCTACAGTGGCATCTGCTGGTGATCCAGATAAGACTGGCGCTTCTGTATCCGATGTTGTGATTCTTTGTTCTCCTACTGTTTCATTTCCACAGGCATCTGTCGCTGTCCATGTTCGAATAATTACTATCCCTGATGCACAATCTCCTGTTCCTGATTCTGTGATTTCTTCAAATACTACTGTTACTTCTCCATCACAATTATCTGTTGCACTTACAGTTGGTATCGCCACATTAACTCCTTCTCCACAGGCAGCTTCCGTATCCGATGGAACTCCTACTAACACTGGGGGCAGTAAGATCTTCTACTGTATATTTGGGTCGCTTCTGTTTCGTTACCACAAGCATCTGTTGCTTTCCACGTTCGTACCAAAACGTAGTTATTATCACAAGTACCAGGATTTTGAAGCTCTGCATATACTATTGCCACATCTGTGTCGCAATTATCTGTCGCTGTCAAAGTCGCCGCCGTTGGTATTGCATCACACTCTACAGTGGCATCTGCTGGTGATCCAGATAAGACTGGCGCTTCTGTATCCGATGTTGTGATTCTTTGTTCTCCTACTGTTTCATTTCCACAGGCATCTGTCGCTGTCCATGTTCGGATAATTACTATACCTGATGCACAATCTCCTGTTCCTGATTCTGTGCTTTCTTCAAATACTACTGTTACTTCTCCATCACAATTATCTGTTGCACTTACAGTTGGTATCGCCACATTAACTCCTTCTCCACAGGCAGCTTCCGTATCCGATGGAACTCCTACTAACACTGGGGCAGTAAGATCCTCTACTGTAATAATTTGGTCGCTTCTGTTTCGTTACCACAAGCATCTGTTGCTTTCCACGTTCGTACCAAAACGTAGTTATTATCACAAGTACCAGGATCTTGAAGCTCTGCATATACTATTGCCACATCTGTGTCGCAATTATCTGTCGCTGTCAAATTCGCCGCTGTTGGTATTGCATCACAAGAAACTGTTTCATCATTTGGAACGCCAACAATAATTGGAGCACCGTCATCTGTTAAAGAAATTCCTCTGAACCCCTTGTGTGCTATTGCCACACAAATCCGTTGCCGTCCAAGTTCTAATCACAACTTGGCCACCTGCACATGCGCCCGGTTCTTCAGTTATTGTTTCCTCAACCGTAACAGCTACACTTTGATCACAATTATCCGTTGCTGTAACTGTAATTGAGGTAAGAGGCGGTAAAATTTCTCCACAGCCAACTGCCATATCTTCTGGCACACCAACTAAGACTGGTGCATCTGTATCTTCAACTGTAATAATTTGACTTGCTTCAACACTATTACCACAAGCATCACTAGCCACCCAAGTTCTCACTAATACATAATTATTTAAGCAAGACCCTGCATTGACTAATTCTTGGAAAGTAATTTGCACATCAGTATCACAATTATCAGAAGCCGTTAAGGTAGGTGCTTGAGGAATATCCCCACAAGCAATCGTTTCGTCTGCTGGTACATTATCAAATATTGGAGCAGCCTCATCGAATACAGTAATTCTCTGAATAGCTGTTGCGGTATTCCCACAAGCATCTGTCGCGGTGTAAGTCCGAATGATTGATCTTCCATTCGTACAATCATTTATTGCGTTTTCGCTTTCATCCTCGAATGTAATCGTTAGATCATCATCACAATTATCTGTTGCTATTACACTAGTTATGTTACCTAAAGGAAGCGTTTCATCACAGTTAATTGTGAGGTCATCTGGTGCTTGTGTAATTACAGGTGCAGTATTGTCTTCAACCGTTACAATCTGTATCGCCTCTGCTTCATTACCACAATCATCAACTGCTCTCCAAGTTCTAACCAAGGCGTATCCACCTGCACAAGCACCTGCTGTTGTCTCCACTTCAAAAGTAACCGTAATTTGATCTTGGCAATTATCTACAGCAGAAATATTTGTAGGTACAATTGGAATAGCATCACATTCTACAGTAATATCTCCAGGAACGTTTTGCAATTCCGGTGCTTGATCATCTACTACCGTGATCGTTTGAATACCCTGAATATTATTACTACAGTTATCTGTAACTGTCCAAGTTCTCACTATTGTATAATCACCATTACAACTTCCTGGAATGGTTGTTTCTTCTAAGGCTATATCCAAGTCACCATCACATCCATCTATTGCACTTAACTCTATAGCTACTGGAATGTTATCACAAGACACCGTAACATCTGATGGTAAATTGGTGATTTCTGGCATTGCTGAATCGCCTATTGAGATTGTTTGGGTAGTAGTAGAAGAATTCCCACAAGCATCTGTAGCCGTCCAAGTTCTTACCAAATCATACGTATCTTCACAAATGCCATCTACTCTTTCCTCTAAAAAGCTAACAGTTGCAGTTGCACAATTATCTGTTGCGGTGAGTGTTGGTGGTGCAGGAATTGTTTCCTCACAACTTAACACAAGATCCGTTGGTTCTGCATCAAATACTGGTGCTACTATATCTTGAATAGTTACTAATTGAATGCCTGTTGCTGTATTGCCACAATCATCTGTTGCCGTCCAAGTTCTCACTAAGACATAATCATTTTCACAAGTACCTTCATTAATTGTTTCTTCCAAAGATACTTCCACTTGATCATCACAGTTATCTAGTGCGGTAACGTTATTTGCAACATTTGGTATGGCATCGCAGTTAACAGTAATATCGCCTGGCACATTGCTTAATACAGGTAATGTATTGTCTTGAATGGTAATAATTTGACTACAAGAACCTTCATTTCCACATTCATCTACACCTGTCCAAGTACGAATAATTTGTCCTTCGCAGCCATTATATGCAGACTCATCGTCTTCATAATCTAGGGTAATCATTGGAATAGTAGAACAGTTATCCGTAACTGTTGCTTCGCCAATATTTGCTGGTGCTCTAGATGCATCACATTCCAAAACAACTTCATTCGTTGGACAAGTAACAATAGGTTTTTGTTCATCTATTACTGTAATGATTTGTTCACATATAGAAGTGTTACCACACTCGTCTGTTGCTGTCCATACTCTAATGATAGCTCCCTGATTACCGCCACATTCTGTAAGAACACCTCCATTTCTATCTTCATAGCTTATTTCTACTTTAGCTGTTTCGCTACAATTATCTGTTGCTGTTGACTCACCTGTTCCTGTTGGCGTTCGGTCTTGATCACAGCTAATAGTAATATCTGGTGCACATACTAACTGAGGTGCTGTATCATCTATTACCGTAATAATTTGCTCACAGGTCGTTTCATTGCCACAGGCATCTACTGCTTTCCATACTCTAACAATGGCGCCTTGGTTGCCACCACAATCTGCTAAGATTCCACCATCTCTATCTTCGTAACTAATCGTGATTGATCCCGCTTCTGTACAATTATCGGTGGCTGTTGCCTCTCCTACTATTGAACTTGGTGCGCGAGAATCTTCACAGCTAATTGTAATATCTGATGGACAGCTTATTACTGGTGCTGTATCATCTATTATTGTAATAATTTGTTCACAAGTTGTTTCATTGCCACATTCATCTACCGCTTTCCAGACTCTTACTATTACGCCTGCTGTTCCGCCACACTCTGCTAATACGCCGCCGTCTCTATCTTCATACGTAATTACAATAGCTGCATCTTCTGTACAATTATCGGTGGCTGTTGTTTGACCTGTAAAGATTGGTGTGCGATCATTATCACAAGAAATCGTGATGTCTGCTGCACATGTTAATACAGGAACCACTTCATCTATTACCGTGATTGTTTGTTCGCAAGTCGCTTCGTTGCCACAAGCATCTACTGCTTTCCAGATTCTAGTAATCGTGCCTGCATTTCCACCACAATCATCTAATGCTCCTCCATTTACATCTTCAAAAGTGATGACGATATCTTCTGTCGGTGTACAGTTATCTGCTGCGATTGCGCTGCCTCCTGCTATACTTGGATCAGTTGATTGATCACAATTTAAAGTCACATCTGGTGGGCAGATTAAGTTTGGTATCTCTTCATCTACTATGGTGATAATTTGTTCACATGTTGATTCGTTACCACATTCATCTACTGCTTTCCAGACTCTGATGATTGTGCCTGCTGTTCCGCCACAGTCTGCTAATACACCACCATCTCTATCTTCATAAGTGATCGTAATATTTGCTTCTGCACTACAGCCGTCTATTCCTGTTGCCGTGCCTGTTGCTGCTGGCGTTCTATCGTCTTCACAATTAATCGTGATATCTGCTGCACATGTTATGGTTGGTGCTGTATCATCTATTACTGTAATAATTTGCTCACAAGTTGTTTCATTGCCACAAGCATCTGTTGCTTTCCATACTCTAACAATGGCACCTTGGTTGCCACCACAATCTGCTAAGATTCCACCATCTCTATCTTCGTAACTAATCGTGATTGATCCCGCTTCTGTACAATTATCGGTGGCTGTTGCCTCTCCTACTATTGAACTTGGTGCTCTAGAATCTTCACAGCTAATTGTGATATCTGATGGACAGCTTATTACTGGTGCTGTATCATCTATTATGGTAATAATTTGTTCACAAGTTGTTTCATTACCACATTCATCTACCGCTTTCCAGACTCTTACTATTACGCCTGCTGTTCCGCCACAGTCTGCTAATATGCCGCCGTCTCTATCTTCATACGTAATTACAATAGCTGCATCTTCTGTACAATTATCGGTGGCTGTTGTTTGACCTGTAAAGATTGGTGTGCGATCATTATCACAAGAAATCGTGATGTCTGCTGCACATGTTAATACAGGAACCACTTCATCTATTACCGTGATTGTTTGTTCGCAAGTCGCTTCGTTGCCACAAGCATCTACTGCTTTCCAGATTCTAGTAATCGTGCCTGCATTTCCACCACAATCATCTAATGCTCCTCCATTTACATCTTCAAAAGTGATGACGATATCTTCTGTCGGTGTACAGTTATCTGCTGCGATTGCGCTGCCTCCTGCTATACTTGGATCAGTTGATTGATCACAATTTAAAGTCACATCTGGTGGGCAGATTAAGTTTGGTATCTCTTCATCTACTATCGTGATGATTTGCTCACATGTTGATTCGTTACCACATTCATCTACTGCTTTCCATACTCTGATGATTGTGCCTGCTGTTCCACCACAGTCTGCTAATACACCACCATCTCTATCTTCATAAGTGATCGTAATATTTGCTGCTTCACTACAGCCGTCTATTCCTGTTGCCGTGCCTGTTGCTGCTGGCGTTCTATCGTCTTCACAATTAATCGTGATATCTGCTGCACATGTTATCGTTGGTGCTGTATCATCTATTACCGTAATAATTTGCTCACAAGTCGTTTCATTGCCACAGGCATCTACTGCTTTCCATACTCTAACAATGGCGCCTTGGTTGCCGCCGCAATCTGCTAAAATCCCTCCATCTCTATCTTCGTAACTAATCGTGATTGATCCCGCTTCTGTACAATTATCGGTGGCTGTTGCCTCTCCTACTATTGAACTTGGTGCTCTAGAATCTTCACAGCTAATTGTGATATCTGATGGACAGCTTATTACTGGTGCTGTATCATCTATTATTGTAATAATTTGTTCGCAGGTCGTTTCATTGCCACATTCATCTACCGCTTTCCAGACTCTTACTATTACGCCTGCTGTTCCGCCACATTCTGCTAATATGCCGCCGTCTCTATCTTCATACGTAATTACAATAGCTGCATCTTCTGTACAATTATCGGTGGCTGTTGTCTGACCTGTAAAGATTGGTGTGCGATTATTATCACAAGAAATCGTGATGTCTGCTGCACATGTTAATACAGGAACCACTTCATCTATTACCGTGATTGTTTGTTCGCACGTCGCTTCATTCCCACAAGCATCTACTGCTTTCCAGATTCTAGTAATCGTTCCTGCATTTCCGCCACAATCATCTAATGCTCCTCCGTTTACATCTTCAAAAGTGATAACGATATCTTCTGTTGGTGTACAGTTATCTGCTGCGATTGCGCTGCCTCCTGCTATACTTGGATCGGTTGATTGATCACAATTTAACGTTACATCTGGTGGGCAGATTAAGTTTGGTATCTCTTCATCTACTATCGTGATGATTTGCTCACATGTTGATTCGTTACCACATTCATCTACTGCTTTCCATACTCTTACTATTACGCCTGCTGTTCCGCCACAGTCTGCTAATACACCACCATCTCTATCTTCATAAGTGATCGTAATATTTGCTTCTGCACTACAGCCGTCTATTCCTGTTGCCGTGCCTGTTGCTGCTGGCGTTCTATCGTCTTCACAATTAATCGTGATATCTGCTGCACATGTTATGGTTGGTGCTGTATCATCTATTACTGTAATAATTTGCTCACAGGTCGTTTCATTGCCACAGGCATCTACTGCTTTCCATACTCTAACAATGGCGCCTTGGTTGCCGCCACAGTCTGCTAAGATTCCGCCATCTCTATCTTCGTAACTAATTGTGATTGATCCAGCTTCTGTACAATTATCGGTGGCTGTTGCCTCTCCTACTATTGAACTTGGTGCTCTAGAATCTTCACAGCTTATTGTGATATCTGATGGACAGCTTATTACTGGTGCTGTATCATCTATTATGGTAATAATTTGTTCGCAGGTCGTTTCATTACCACATTCATCTACCGCTTTCCAGACTCTTACTATTACGCCTGCTGTTCCGCCACATTCTGCTAATATGCCGCCGTCTCTATCTTCATACGTAATTACAATAGCTGCATCTTCTGTACAATTATCGGTGGCTGTTGTCTGACCTGTAAAGATTGGTGTGCGATCATTATCACAAGAAATCGTGATGTCTGCTGCACATGTTAATACAGGAACCACTTCATCTATTACCGTGATTGTTTGTTCACACGTCGCTTCATTCCCACAAGCATCTACTGCTTTCCAGATTCTAGTAATCGTTCCTGCATTTCCACCACAATCATCTAATGCTCCTCCGTTTACATCTTCAAAAGTGATGACGATATCTTCTGTCGGTGTACAGTTATCTGCTGCGATTGCGCTGCCTCCTGCTATACTTGGATCGGTTGATTGATCACAATTTAAAGTTACATCTGGTGGGCAGATTAAGTTTGGAATCTCTTCATCTACTATGGTGATGATTTGCTCACATGTTGATTCGTTACCACATTCGTCTACTGCTTTCCAGACTCTTATGATTGTACCTGCTGTTCCGCCACAGTCTGCTAATACACCACCATCTCTATCTTCATAAGTGATCGTAATATTTGCTTCTGCACTACAGCCATCTATTGCTGTTGCCGTACCTGTTGCTGCTGGAATTCTATCGTCTTCACAATTAATCGTGATATCTGCTGCACATGTTATGGTTGGTGCTGTATCATCTATTACTGTAATAATTTGCTCACAAGTCGTTTCATTGCCACAAGCATCTACTGCTTTCCATACTCTAACAATGGCGCCTTGGTTGCCGCCGCAATCTGCTAAAATCCCTCCATCTCTATCTTCGTAACTAATCGTGATTGATCCCGCTTCTGTACAATTATCGGTGGCTGTTGCCTCTCCTACTATTGAACTTGGTGCGCGAGAATCTTCACAGCTAATTGTGATATCTGATGGACAGCTTATTACTGGTGCTGTATCATCTATTATTGTAATAATTTGTTCACAAGTTGTTTCATTACCACATTCATCTACCGCTTTCCAGACTCTTACTATTACGCCTGCTGTTCCGCCACATTCTGCTAATATGCCGCCATCTCTATCTTCATACGTAATTACAATAGCTGCATCTTCTGTACAATTATCGGTGGCTGTTGTCTGACCTGTAAAGATTGGTGTGCGATCATTATCACAAGAAATCGTGATGTCTGCTGCACATGTTACTACAGGAACCACTTCATCTATTACCGTGATTATTTGTTCGCAAGTTGCTTCGTTGCCACAGGCATCTACTGCTTTCCAGATTCTAGTAATCGTTCCTGCATTGCCGCCACAATCTGTCAAGATTCCGCCGTCTCTATCTTCATAAGTGATGACGATATCTTCTGTCGGTGTACAGTTATCTGCTGCGATTGCGCTGCCTCCTGCTATACTTGGATTGGTTGATTGATCACAATTTAACGTTACATCTGGTGGGCAGATTAAGTTTGGTATCTCTTCATCTACTATCGTGATGATTTGCTCACATGTTGATTCGTTACCACATTCATCTACTGCTTTCCAGACTCTTACTATTACGCCTGCTGTTCCGCCACAGTCTGCTAATACACCACCATCTCTATCTTCATACGTGATCGTAATATTTGCTTCTGCACTACAGCCGTCTATTGCTGTTGCTGTACCTGTTGCTGCTGGTGTTCTATCGTCTTCACAATTAATCGTGATATCTGCTGCACATGTTATCGTTGGTGCTTTATCATCTATTACCGTAATAATTTGCTCACAGGTCGTTTCATTGCCACAAGCATCTACTGCTTTCCATACTCTAACAATGGCGCCTTGGTTGCCGCCGCAATCTGCTAAAATTCCGCCATCTCTATCTTCGTAACTAATCGTGATTGATCCCGCTTCTGTACAATTATCGGTGGCTGTTGCCTCTCCTACTATTGAACTTGGTGCTCTAGAATCTTCACAGCTAATTGTAATATCTGATGGACAGCTTATTACTGGTGCTGTATCATCTATTATGGTAATAATTTGTTCGCAGGTCGTTTCATTGCCACATTCATCTACCGCTTTCCAGACTCTTACTATTACGCCTGCTGTTCCGCCACAGTCTGCTAATACGCCGCCGTCTCTATCTTCGTACGTAATTACAATAACTGCATCTTCTGTACAATTATCGGTGGCTGTTGTTTGACCTGTAAAGATTGGTGTGCGATCATTATCACAAGAAATCGTGATGTCTGCTGCACATGTTAATACAGGAACCACTTCATCTATTACCGTGATTATTTGTTCGCAAGTCGCTTCGTTGCCACAGGCATCTACTGCTTTCCAGATTCTAGTAATCGTTCCTGCATTTCCACCACAATCATCTAATGCTCCTCCGTTTACATCTTCAAAAGTGATGACGATATCTTCTGTTGGTGTACAGTTATCTGCTGCGATTGCGCTGCCTCCTGCTATACTTGGATCAGTTGATTGATCACAATTTAACGTTACATCTGGTGGGCAGATTAAGTTTGGTATCTCTTCATCTACTATGGTGATGATTTGCTCACATGTTGATTCGTTACCACATTCATCTACTGCTTTCCATACTCTTACTATTACGCCTGCTGTTCCGCCACAGTCTGCTAATACACCACCATCTCTATCTTCATACGTGATCGTAATATTTGCTTCTGCACTACAGCCGTCTATTGCTGTTGCTGTACCTGTTGCTGCTGGTGTTCTATCGTCTTCACAATTAATCGTGATATCTGCTGCACATGTTATGGTTGGTGCTGTATCATCTATTACCGTAATAATTTGCTCACAGGTCGTTTCATTGCCACAGGCATCTACTGCTTTCCATACTCTAACAATGGCACCTTGGTTGCCACCACAATCTGCTAAGATTCCACCATCTCTATCTTCGTAACTAATCGTGATTGATCCCGCTTCTGTACAATTATCGGTGGCTGTTGCCTCTCCTACTATTGAACTTGGTGCGCGAGAATCTTCACAGCTAATTGTAATATCTGATGGACAGCTTATTACTGGTGCTGTATCATCTATTATTGTAATAATTTGTTCACAAGTTGTTTCATTACCACATTCATCTACCGCTTTCCAGACTCTTACTATTACGCCTGCTGTTCCGCCACATTCTGCTAATATGCCGCCATCTCTATCTTCATACGTAATTACAATAGCTGCATCTTCTGTACAATTATCGGTGGCTGTTGTCTGACCTGTAAAGATTGGTGTGCGATCATTATCACAAGAAATCGTGATGTCTGCTGCACATGTTAATACAGGAACCACTTCATCTATTACCGTGATTGTTTGTTCACACGTCGCTTCATTCCCACAAGCATCTACTGCTTTCCAGATTCTAGTAATCGTGCCTGCATTTCCACCACAATCATCTAATGCTCCTCCGTTTACATCTTCAAAAGTGATGACTATATCTTCTGTTGGTGTACAGTTATCTGCTGCGATTGCGCTGCCTCCTGCTATACTTGGATCGGTTGATTGATCACAATTTAACGTTACATCTGGTGGGCAGATTAAGTTTGGTATCTCTTCATCTACTATCGTGATGATTTGCTCACATGTTGATTCGTTTCCACATTCATCTACTGCTTTCCATACTCTTATGATTGTACCTGCTGTTCCGCCACAGTCTGCTAATACACCACCATCTCTATCTTCATAAGTGATCGTAATATTTGCTTCTGCACTACAGCCGTCTATTCCTGTTGCCGTGCCTGTTGCTGCTGGCGTTCTATCGTCTTCACAATTAATCGTGATATCTGCTGCACATGTTATGGTTGGTGCTGTATCATCTATTACCGTAATAATTTGCTCACAAGTCGTTTCATTGCCACAGGCATCTACTGCTTTCCATACTCTAACAATGGCACCTTGGTTGCCGCCGCAATCTGCTAAAATCCCGCCATCTCTATCTTCGTAACTAATCGTGATTGATCCCGCTTCTGTACAATTATCGGTGGCTGTTGCCTCTCCTAATATTGAACTTGGTGCGCGAGAATCTTCACAGCTAATTGTAATATCTGATGGACAGCTTATTACTGGTGCTGTATCATCTATTATGGTAATAATTTGTTCACAAGTTGTTTCATTATCACATTCATCTACCGCTTTCCAGACTCTTACTATTACGCCTGTTGTTCCACCACAGTCTGCTAATACGCCTCCGTCTCTATCTTCGTACGTAATTACAATAGCTGCATCTTCTGTACAATTATCGGTGGCTGTTGTTTGACCTGTAAAGATTGGTGTGCGATCATTATCACAAGAAATCGTGATGTCTGCTGCACATATTAATACTGGTACTACTTCATCTATTACCGTGATTATTTGTTCACACGTCGCTTCATTCCCACAAGCATCTACTGCTTTCCAGATTCTAGTAATCGTTCCTGCATTTCCACCACAATCATCTAATGCTCCTCCGTTTACATCTTCAAAAGTGATGACTATATCTTCTGTTGGTGTACAGTTATCTGCTGCGATTGCGCTGCCTCCTGCTATACTTGGATCGGTTGATTGATCACAATTTAACGTTACATCTGGTGGACAGATTAAGTTTGGAATCTCTTCATCTACTATGGTGATAATTTGCTCACATGTTGATTCGTTACCACATTCGTCTACTGCTTTCCATACTCTTATGATTGTACCTGCTGTTCCGCCACAGTCTGCTAATACACCACCATCTCTATCTTCATAAGTGATCGTAATATTTGCTGCTTCACTACAGCCGTCTATTCCTGTTGCCGTGCCTGTTGCTGCTGGTGTTCTATCGTCTTCACAATTAATCGTGATATCTGCTGCACATGTTATCGTTGGTGCTTTATCATCTATTACCGTAATAATTTGCTCACAAGTCGTTTCATTTCCACAAGCATCTGTTGCTTTCCAAACTCTAACAATTACGCCTTGGTTGCCACCACAATCTGCTAAAATTCCGCCATCTCTATCTTCATAAGTAATTATAATATCCGCATCTGGTGTACAATTATCAGTACCTGTTGCTTCCCCTACTGCTGGACTAGGATCTGTTGACTCTTCACAACTTAATGTGATATCTGCTGGACAAGTCAATTCAGGTTTTTCTTCATCTACTACGGTGATAATTTGTTCACAAGTAGATTCATTTCCACAAATATCTACTGCTGTCCAAACTCTCGTAATGATACCAGTTGTACCACCACAAGTCGTTAATACACCATTATTTAAATCTTCATAGGTAATTATAATATCTTCAGGAAGCGTACAATTATCCGTAGCTAAAGCGAAGCCGATTGCTTCAGGATCTCTTGGATCTTCACAGTTAACGGTTGCTGCTGGAGCACATGTCAACTCAACTTTAGTTTCATCTATTATCGTAATAATTTGCTGAGCTTGTTCTACATTACCACAAGCATCTGTCGCTGTCCAAGTTCTAGTAATAACTTTTTCATTAACACAATCCCCAGCTACTTCTGTATCTACTGTTTCTAGCAATACCTCGCTACAATTATCTACAAGGGTAGGTTCATCTGTTGGTAATGCATCACTACATTCTATCGTTACATTTTCTGGCACATTTGTAAAGACAGGTGCTTGCCTATCTTCAATAGTAATAACTTGAGAAGCCATACTTACATTATCACATTCGTCTGTTACCGTCCATGTTCTAGTTATAGTGTAATTGAATTCACCACAGCTTCCATCTGCTTCTTGCGTAGTTTCTTCTGTTAATACAATGGTATAAGTATCTCCAGAAAAATCAGTTGCCGTAATCTCTACATCAATAACGGGTGGCGCTGGAATTTCTTCGCTACACTCTAGAACAATATCTCCCGGAACACCCACTAGTTCTGGTGCAACATTATCACAGACAGGAACAGACTCAATATCTTGATCATCTTCATCTGTACTGCCACCATCATTTATTACATTATCTACTAATGGATCATTTTCTTGGATCGCATCCGGTGTAGAATCTATATCTGTTGGATTATCTCCGAACTCATCTTCTGCATTCGTGATTTCCGCATAATTATCATAGGTATCTGTAGTCACCCCTGACAACACTCGCAAGGTTACCTCAATCGTTGTAGAACTACCTGGTGCGATAGGACCACTTATAGCATTTGTCAAAGTAGCACCCACTGCTGTCCAATCATTATTATCATTCGGACTTAATTCAAAGAATGCAGGTAAGTAATCTACCACCTCAATATTAGAAGCTGTTACTGTACCTTGATTGAAAATTTCAATTGTAAAGACCACATCATCTCCAGGCTTAACTGCTTCTACCTGAGTGGTCGTTTTTCTCAATGCTAAATCAAATATTTCTACTTCTATCGTTTCTGGATCCGCATCATCTTCATCTCCATTTTCATTATTAATCGCATCATCTTCTGTAGGATCATTGTCTGGATTATCGTCAGCAGTTGAATCAATGTCATCCGCTGGATCACCACTTTCATCTGAAGCAGAAGTAATTTCCGCAGCATTCACAATCGCTCCTTGCGATGTTTGTTCCACGACAAAAGAAATATCTACGGATTCACTAGCCCCTGGTGCTAATGGACCTGCAATAGTAAAATTAGTTGGACCTGTTGGTGTTAAACCAGTTGGCACATAATCTTCAATTTGAATATTCGTAGCAGGAATAGTTCCTTGATTGAATACCTCTATGGTAAAAGTAATTGTCTCCCCTGGGTAGACTCTATCATCTTCTCCCTCTGCTAATGATTTTCGCAATGCTAAATCAAAAGTCTCTACTTTAATATCTTCTGGATCGGCGTCATCTTCATCCTCACCATTTCTTCCATTGCCACTAGCATTGTCATCATCGGCCGTATTTACTTCTCCACCTGTATCATTATTTACATCGCTGTCTGGTGTCGAATCTATATCTTCGATTGCTGCACCCGTTTCATCTTTCGCATCTGCGATTTCTGCTCTATTAATTAAAACACTCTCCCCTACTCCTTGATCTACTGTAAAGGCTACTTGTACTACATTTTGTGCACCTACTGCTAAATTAAATGGCTGATTATAAGAAGCCGTCCCATCTCCATTATCTGTCCAATTAGCATCCGCTAATGTTAAGCCTGCTGGGATGTAATCTACCAATTCAATAGCTGTTGCATCTATATTACCTTGATTCACTACTGTGACATCAAAAGTAACGGTACGACCTTGTAGGATTGGGTTTGCTGTTAAGCTATTATTGATCGTCTTGATTAAGGCTAAATCAAATCGCTTGATTTCTATTTGTTCTGGATCTGCATCATCTTCATCTCCATTCTCATTGTCGATTGCATTATCCTCTGTTGTATCGTTACTGATATTCGTGTCTGGCGTAGAATCTATATCTTGGCCTGGTACGCCACTTTCGTCTGCTGCTGCACTTATCTCTGCTGTGTTTTCTACAAAACCTTCTGCGCCAATGTCTACTGTGAAGCTAATTTGTACCGTTTGACTTTGACCTACACCTAAAGTTAAAGCTTCATTATAAATAGCTATACCACTAGCATCTAACCACGCAGCATCTGCTAAAGTCAAACCAGTTGGAATATAATCTACTACTTGGATACCTGTTGCTGGTACGGTTCCTTGATTGAATACTTCGATATCGAAAGTTACTGTTCGACCATTTACAATTGGCTGTTGCGTCTGCGCATTTAAAGTCTTTCGTAAAGCAATATCGAACGTCTCTACTTTTATATCTTCTGGATCGGCGTCATCTTCATCTTCGCCGTTTCTTCCGTTTCCGCTTGCATTATCATCATCGGCAGTATTTACTTCTCCACCTGTATCATTATTTACATCACTATCTGGTGTCGAATCTATATCTTCTACTGCTGCTCCATTTTCATCCTTCGCATCCGAAATCTCCGCTCTATTGATTAGTACTTCATCTGAAATACCTTGATCTACGGTGAAGGCAACTTGAATGATATTCTGAGCGCCAACTGCTAAATTAAATGGCTGATTATAAGAAGCCGTACCATCTCCATTATCTGTCCAATTAGCATCCGCTAATGTTAAGCCTGCTGGAACATAATCTACTAGTTCAATTGCAGTAGCACCTATATTACCTTGGTTGACAACTGTGATATCGAAAGTAACTGTTCGACCTTGTAAGATCGGATTAGCGGTTAAACTATTATTGATCGTCTTGATTAAGGCTAAATCAAATCGCTTGATTTCTATTTGTTCTGGATCTGCATCATCTTCATCTCCATTCTCATTATTGATCGCATTATCCTCTGTTGTATCGTTACTGATATTCGTGTCTGGCGTAGAATCTATATCTTGGCCAGGCACGCCACTTTCGTCTGCTGCTGCACTTATCTCTGCTGTGTTTTCTACAAAACCTTCTGCGCCAATGTCTACAGTAAAGCTAATTTGTACCGTTTGACTTTGACCTACACCTAAAGTTAAAGCTTCATTATAAATAGCTATACCACTAGCATCTAACCACGCAGCATCTGCTAAAGTCAAACCAGTTGGAATATAATCTACTACTTGGATACCTGTTGCTGGTACGGTTCCTTGATTGAATACTTCGATATCGAAAGTTACTGTTCGATCATTTACAATTGGCTGTTGCGTCTGCGCATTTAAAGTCTTTCGTAATGCAATATCGAACGTCTCTACTTTTATATCTTCTGGATCGGCGTCATCTTCATCTTCGCCGTTTCTTCCGTTTCCGCTTGCATTATCATCATCTGCAGTATTTACTTCTCCACCTGTATCATTATTTACATCACTATCTGGTGTCGAATCTATATCTTCTACTGCTGCTCCGTTTTCATCCTTCGCATCTGCAATCTCCGCTCTATTAATTAGCACTTCATCTGAAATACCTTGATCTACGGTAAAGGCAACTTGAATGATATTTTGAGCATCTACAGCTAAATTAAATGGCTGATTATAGGAAGCCGTACCATCTCCATTATCCGTCCAATTTGCATCGGCTAACGTTAAGCCTGCTGGAACGTAATCTACCAATTCAACAGCCGTTGCACCTATATTACCTTGGTTGACAACGGTAATATCAAAAGTAACTGTTCGACCTTGTAAGATCGGATTAGCGGTTAAACTATTATTGATTGTCTTGATTAAGGCTAAATCAAATCGCTTGATTTCTATTTGTTCTGGATCTGCATCATCTTCATCTCCATTCTCATTATTAATCGCATTATCCTCTGTTGTATCGTTACTGATATTCGTGTCTGGCGTAGAATCTATATCTTGGCCAGGCACGCCACTTTCGTCTGCTGCTGCACTTATCTCTGCTGTATTTTCTACAAAGCCTTCTGCCCCTATATCTACAGTAAAGGCTATTTGTATTACCTCACTTTGGCCTGCACCCAAGCTTAAGGCTCTATTGAAAGTTGCTAGACCATTTGCTTCTGTCCACTCAGCATCTGCTAAGATTAAGCCTGTCGGAATATAATCGACCACTTCTATTCCTGTCGCATTGACGGTCCCTTGATTGAATACTTCTATATCAAAATAAACCGTTCTACCATTTACGATTGGTTGTTGTGTTCGGCTTTCATTTAATGTCTTTCGCAATGCTAAATCAAAGGTCTCTACTTTTATATCTTCTGGATCGGCGTCATCTTCATCCTCACCATTTCTTCCGTTTCCGCTTGCATTATCATCATCGGCCGTATTTACTTCTCCTCCTGTATCATTGCCTACTATTGTGTCTGGTGTAGAATCTATATCTTCTACTGCTGCTCCGTTTTCATCCTTCGCATCCGCAATCTCCGCTCTATTGATTAGCACTTCATCTGAAATACCTTGATCTACGGTAAAGGCAACTTGAATGATATTTTGAGCACCTACAGCTAAATTAAATGGCTGATTATAAGAAGCCGTTCCATCTCCATTATCCGTCCAATTTGCATCCGCTAATGTTAAGCCTGCTGGGATGTAATCTACCAATTCAACAGCTGTTGCATCTATATTACCTTGATTCACTACTGTGACATCAAAAGTAACGGTACGACCTTGTAGGATTGGGTTTGCTGTTAAGCTATTATTGATCGTCTTGATTAAGGCTAAATCAAATCGCTTGATTTCTATTTGTTCTGGATCTGCATCATCTTCATCTCCGTTCTCATTGTCGATTGCATTGTCCTCTGTTGTATCGTTACTGATATTATCATCTGGTGTTGAATCTATATCTTGGCCAGGCACGCCACTTTCGTCTGCTGCTGCACTTATCTCTGCTGTGTTTTCTACAAAGCCTTCTGCGCCAATGTCTACTGTGAAGCTAATTTGTACCGTTTGACTTTGACCTACACCTAAAGTTAAAGCTTCATTATAAATAGCTATACCACTAGCATCTAACCACGCAGCATCTGCTAAAGTCAAACCAGTTGGAATATAATCTACTACTTGGATACCTGTTGCTGGTACGGTTCCTTGATTGAATACTTCGATATCGAAAGTTACTGTTCGACCATTTACAATTGGCTGTTGCGTCTGCGCATTTAAAGTCTTTCGTAATGCAATATCGAACGTCTCTACTTTTATATCTTCTGGATCGGCATCATCTTCGTCTTCCCCGTTTCTTCCGTTTCCGCTTGCATTATCATCATCTGCCGTATTCACTTCTCCTCCTGGATCATTATTTACATCGCTGTCTGGCGTCGAATCTATATCTTCTACTGCTGCTCCATTTTCATCCTTCGCATCCGAAATCTCCGCTCTATTAATTAGCACTTCATCTGAAATACCTTGATCTACGGTAAAGGCAACTTGAATGATATTTTGAGCATCTACAGCTAAATTAAATGGCTGATTATAAGAAGCAGTACCATCTCCATTATCTGTCCAATTTGCATCCGCTAATGTTAAGCCTGCTGGGATATAATCTACTAGTTCGATTGCAGTAGCACCTATATTACCTTGGTTGACAACTGTGATATTGAAAGTAACTGTTCTTCCTTGTAGGATTGGGTTTGCTGTTAAGCTATTATTGATCGTCTTGATTAAGGCTAAATCAAATCGCTTGATTTCTATTTGTTCTGGATCTGCATCATCTTCGTCTCCATTCTCATTGTCGATTGCATTATCCTCTGTTGTATCGTTACTGATATTCGTGTCTGGCGTAGAATCTATATCTTGGCCTGGTACGCCACTTTCGTCTGCTGCTGCACTGATCTCTGCTGTGTTTTCTACAAAACCTTCTGCGCCTATGTCTACTGTAAAGGCTATTTGTATCACCTCACTTTGGCCTACGCCCAAGCTTAAAGCTCTATTAAAGGTTGCTAGACCATTTGCTTCTGTCCACTCAGCATCTGCTAAGGTTAAGCCTGTCGGAATATAATCTACCACCTCTATTCCTGTCGCATTGACCGTACCTTGATTGAATACTTCTATATCAAAATAAACCGTTCTACCATTTACGATTGGTTGTTGTGTTCGGCTTTCATTTAATGTCTTTCGCAATGCTAAATCAAAAGTTTCTACTTTAATATCTTCTGGATCGGCGTCATCTTCATCTTCGCCGTTTCTTCCGTTTCCGCTTGCATTATCATCATCGGCCGTATTTACTTCTCCTCCTGTATCATTATTTACATTGCTGTCTGGTGTCGAATCTATATCTTCGATTGCTACACCCCTTTCATCTTTCGCGTCTGCGATTTCTGCTCTATTAATTAAAACACTCTCCCCTACTCCTTGATCTACTGTAAAGGCTACTTGTACTACATTTTGTGCACCTACTGCTAGATTAAATGGCTGATTATAAGAAGCAGTACCATCTCCATTATCTGTCCAATTTGCATCCGCTAATGTTAAGCCTGCTGGGATGTAATCTACCAATTCAACAGCCGTTGCACCTATATTACCTTGATTCACTACTGTGATATCAAAAGTAACTGTTCGGCCTTGTAAGATCGGACTAGCAGTCAAGCTATTATTAATCGTTTTGATTAAGGCTAAATCAAATCGCTTGATTTCTATTTGTTCTGGATCTGCATCATCTTCATCTCCATTCTCATTATTGATCGCATTGTCCTCTGTTGTATCGTTACTGATATTATCATCTGGTGTTGAATCTATATCTTGGCCAGGCACGCCACTTTCGTCTGCTGCTGCACTTATCTCTGCTGTGTTTTCTACAAAACCTTCTGCGCCTATGTCTACTGTGAAGCTAATTTGTACCGTTTGACTTTGACCTACACCTAAAGTTAAAGCTTCATTATAAATAGCTATACCACTAGCATCTAACCACGCAGCATCTGCTAAAGTCAAACCAGTTGGAATATAATCTACTACTTGGATACCTGTTGCTGGTACGGTTCCTTGATTGAATACTTCGATATCGAAAGTTACTGTTCGACCATTTACAATTGGCTGTTGCGTCTGCGCATTTAACGTCTTTCGCAATGCTAAATCAAAGGTCTCTACTTTTATATCTTCTGGATCCGCATCATCTTCATCTTCGCCGTTTCTTCCGTTTCCGCTTGCATTATCATCATCTGCGGTATTCACTTCTCCTCCTGTATCATTGCCAACTATTGTATCTGGTGTCGAATCTATATCTTCTACTGCTGCTCCGTTTTCATCTTTCGCATCCGTAATCTCCGCTCTATTGATTAATACTTCATCTCCAATTCCTTGGTCCACTATGAACGCTACTTGTACTATATTCTGAGCACCTACTGCTAAATTAAATGGCTGATTATAAGAAGCCGTCCCATCTCCATTATCTGTCCAATTTGCATCCGCTAATGTTAAGCCTGCTGGGATGTAATCTACCAATTCAACAGCCGTTGCACCTATATTACCTTGATTCACTACTGTGATATCGAAAGTAACTGTTCGGCCTTGTAAGATCGGACTAGCAGTCAAGCTATTATTAATCGTTTTGATTAAGGCTAAATCAAATCGCTTGATTTCTATTTGTTCTGGATCTGCATCATCTTCATCTCCATTCTCATTATTGATTGCATTATCCTCCGTGGTATCGTTACTAATATTCGTATCCGGGGTAGAATCTATATCTTGGCCAGGTACGCCACTTTCGTCTGCTGCTGCACTGATCTCTGCTGTGTTTTCTACAAAGCCTTCTGCGCCTATGTCTACGGTAAAGGCTATTTGTATTACCTCACTTTGGCCTGCACCCAAGCTTAAGGCTCTATTGAAAGTTGCTAGACCATTTGCTTCTGTCCACGCAGCATCTGCTAAGGTTAAGCCTGTTGGAATATAATCGACCACTTCTATTCCAGTCGCATTGACGGTCCCTTGATTGAATACTTCTATATCAAAATAAACCGTTCTGCCATTTACGATTGGTTGTTGCGTTCGGCTTTCATTTAACGTCTTTCGCAATGCTAAATCAAAGGTTTCTACTTTTATATCTTCTGGATCTGCATCATCTTCGTCTTCTCCGTTTCTTCCATTGCCACTTGCATTATCATCATCTGCGGTATTCACTTCTCCTCCTATATCATTGCCGACTATTGTATCTGGTGTAGAATCTATATCTTCTACTGCTGCTCCGTTTTCATCCTTCGCATCCGCAATCTCCGCTCTATTAATTAGCACTTCATCTGAAATACCTTGATCTACGGTAAAGGCAACTTGAATGATATTTTGAGCATCTACAGCTAAATTAAATGGCTGATTATAAGAAGCTGTCCCATCTCCATTATCTGTCCAATTAGCATCCGCTAATGTTAAGCCTGCTGGAATATAATCTACTAGTTCGATTGCAGTAGCACCTATATTACCTTGGTTGACAACTGTGATATTGAAAGTAACTGTTCTTCCTTGTAGGATTGGGTTTGCTGTTAAGCTATTATTGATCGTCTTGATTAAGGCTAAATCAAATCGCTTGATTTCTATTTGTTCTGGATCTGCATCATCTTCGTCTCCATTCTCATTGTCGATTGCATTATCCTCTGTTGTATCGTTACTGATATTCGTGTCTGGCGTAGAATCTATATCTAAAGCGGGCACACCATTTTCATCATTCGCCTTACTGATCTCTGCTGTGTTTTCTACAAAACCTTCTGCTCCTATGTCTACGGTAAAGGCTATTTGTATTACCTCACTTTGGCCTGCGCCCAAGCTTAAGGCTCTATTGAAAGTTGCTAGACCATTTACTTCTGTCCACTCAGCATCTGCTAAGGTTAATCCTGTTGGGATATAATCAACCACCTCTATTCCTGTCGCATTGACCGTGCCTTGATTGAATACTTCTATATCAAAATAAACCGTTCTGCCATTTACGATTGGTTGTTGTGTTCGCGTTTCATTCAACGTCTTTCGTAATGCTAAATCAAAGGTCTCTACTTTTATATCTTCTGGATCCGCATCATCTTCATCTTCGCCGTTTCTTCCGTTTCCGCTTGCATTATCATCATCTGCGGTATTCACTTCTCCTCCTGGATCATTGCCAACTATTGTATCTGGTGTAGAATCTATATCTTCTACTGCTGCTCCGTTTTCATCCTTCGCATCCGCAATCTCCGCTCTATTGATTAGCACTTCATCTGAAATACCTTGATCTACGGTAAAGGCAACTTGAATGATATTTTGTGCATCTACAGCTAAATTGAATGGCTGATTATAAGAAGCCGTCCCATCTCCATTATCTGTCCAATTAGCATCCGCTAATGTTAAACCTGCTGGGATGTAATCTACCAATTCAACAGCCGTTGCACCTATATTACCTTGATTCACTACTGTGATATCAAAAGTAACTGTTCGACCTTGTAAGATCGGATTAGCAGTCAAGCTATTATTAATTGTCTTAATTAAAGCTAAATCAAAACGCTGAATTTGAATAGCTTCTGGATCATGATCATCTTCATCTCCATTCTCATTATTGATCGCATTGTCCTCTGTTGTATCGTTACTGATATTATCATCTGGTGTCGAATCTATATCTTGACCAGGTGCTCCATTTTCGTCATTGGCTGCACTTATCTCTGCCACATTCTCTACCATTCCTTCTACGCCAATATCAACGGTAAAGCTAATTTGTACCGTTTCACTTTGACCTACGCCCAAAGATATTGTTCGATTTAAACTGGCTGTGCCACCATTGTTGCTCCAAGCATTATCAGCTAGCGTTAAGCCAGCAGGAATATAATCCACTACTTGGATACCTGTAGCGGCAACCGTACCTTGATTAAATACTTCTATATCAAAAGTAATTGTTCGACCATTTAATACAGGTTGTTGCGTTAAGGTATTATTGACTGTTTTTCTTAAAGCGATATCAAAAATATCTACTCGAATATCTTCTGGATCGGCATCATCTTCGTCTTCACCATTTTTTCCATTACCGCTTGCATTATCATCGTCTGCCGTATTCACTTGACCTCCTGGATCATTTCCTACAATATCATCTGGTGTGGAATCTATATCTTCAATAGCTGCACCAGAAGCATCTCTTGCATCTGATATTTCTGCTCTATTAATAATAGTTTCGTCTCCTACTCCTTGATCCACTCGGAAGCTAATTTGGATCACTTCATTTGCCCCAGCAGCAATGTTTAATTTTTGATTATACACAGCAATACCTGCCACTCCAACAGACCAATCATTATCGGTAAGCGTTAAGCCCGCAGGTAAATAATCAGAAATTTCTATTTGAGTAGCATCTACATTCCCTTGATTCACTACGGTGATATCAAAGGTCACCGTCCGACCTTGTAGGATTGGTTGTTCTGTTTGTGTGCTATTAAGGGTTTTGATTAAGGCTAAATCAAAACGCATGATTTCAAGATTCGCAATATCATGATCGTCCTCATCCCCATTTTCATTATTGATGGCATCATCTTGTGTGGTGTCATTACTAATATTGCGATCAGGAGAAGAATCTATATCTTCTGGACTATCGCCTAATTCATCTTTAGCAGCGCTAATCTCTGCCGTATTTTGGACAACACCCTCGAAACCGTCATTTACAGTAAAAGAAATCTGAATCGTTTGATCTGCACCTGGTGCTAAAGATAACAGAGAATTATATATAGCCTGTCCTCCGCTAGCTGTCCAATTGGGGTCGTTCAAAGTCAGACCTATGGCTGGCAAATAATCGGTCACTTCTATTTCTTGTGCAGGAACTGCTCCTTGATTAAATACTTGTATATCAAAAGTAACGGTTCTACCTGCAACGACAGGTTGTTGTGTCGTATTACTGATTGTTTTACGCAAAGCCAAATCAAAAATCTCCACTTTTACATCCTCTGGATCCGCATCATCTTCATCTATTGGTGGTGCTTGATTAATTTCATCATCCGTATTACTATTGACAACTCCCCCAGCATCGTTTCCTTCTATCTGATCGGGAGAGGAATCTACATCTGTATTGTTAAAACCAGTAGGCGCAGTAGCATTTGATATTTCTGCTCTATTCACTAAATCTCCTGCCGTATTTTTTGTTACTAGCAGCGTAATATCAACTGATGCACTAGTACCAGGAGCTATAGTACCTGGTAGAGTAATCGACGCTGTATTATTGCCATTATTACTCCAATCTGAATCAGACAACTGGAAGCCATTAGGAATATAATCCGTTACCTCAACATTAGATGCTGTTAATGTTCCTTGGTTGAAAACAGTAATCGTAAAGTCGACTTCTTCGCCTGTATATACTCGTGTATCTTCGCCAGCAGCCATTTCTTTTCTAAGGGCTAGATCAAAAGATTCTACGGTAACAATAGCGGTGCATTGATCTTGATTTCCACATGCATCTTCTACGATTAAAGTAATCGTATTTTGTCCAACATCATTTAGCGTGAAAGTCGTTTTACTAGCAGAGAAAGTTACAGCACTACAATTATCTGTAGCCCCGCAATCTAGATCTTCAGGATTAAAACTAGCCTGTCCATTTTCATCTAATTGTAAGACAATATCCTTACAGCAAATTTCGGGAGCCTTAGTGTCCCTTACTGTAATAATTTGCGTTTCAGAAATCTCATTATTACAAGCGTCTGTAGCCGACCAAGTTCTGGTCAGTGTATAGTTGTAATAGTCACAACTCGTCGGATCTGTACTTTGGGTACTATTCTCCTCGAATTCATAAGTGATATTTTCATCACAGTTGTCAGTTATGGTGATAGTTGGAACTTCAGGAACCGCATCACATTCAACAGTTGTATTTCCTGGTACGCCAACCAACGCTGGTTTTTCTTTATCTTCAACAGAGAAAGTAGCTGTTACGGTAGCTTTATTATCACAGACATCTGCAATAGTATAAGTCACAGTAATACTTCCTACATCTGTTCCGCAGTCACTATTTAAGTTGTTATAATCAAAATTACTGGTTACTTCAATGATACTACAATCATCTTCGTAGCAAGATTGAAGAATAGCTATGTTACTACTATTCCAAGTACCAGCTGCGGATGCATTTGCAGTTGTTCCATTACATAGATGCGTTAGATTTTGCGCTGACAATTATTTGTTGCTATTGGTGCTTCTGTATCTCGAACTATGATACTTGGGTATGACTCGTTTCATTATTACAGTCATCACACGTGTCCAGATTCTTGTAATTTCATAATTGTAATAATTACAATCATTTAAATTAGTTCCTTGCGTACTGGTTTCCTCATAATCTAAAATAATGTTTGCTGTACAATTATCTGTTATTGATATCTGGCTACCAGTTGGTGCAGCTGGAACATCGTCACAGGAAACTGTAATATTTAGATTCGTAGGTATACCGTTAATTACTGGTTTTTCATTATCTTGAACGGTAATGGTTTGTGTCGCTTCACTAGCATTGTTACTACAATCTGTTGCAGTCCAAGTCTAATTATTTTATAGCTACAACCAGTTGTTATTTGTTGACGCTCTTCATTCAATTCAATATTTATTGGCCCATTGCAATCATTAGATGCAGCTGGATTTGGACGACTGGTATGTCTGTTTCACAATCTACCGTAATATCTACTGGAACATTTGTGATTACAGGATTTTGACTTGCTTCTAAGGTAATAAACACCGTTGCTTCGGGAGCAGCAATTTGTATTTTTATCTGCACATACTTGATAAGTAAATTGATCTGTACCACATACGTTAGCATGTGATTGATAGACTATTTGGTTATTATTATTTACAAGAATAGTAGCATTCTGTGCATTGCTTTTTATACTTAATAGCGGGTTAGGAATACTACCATCATTCGACAATACATTAAAAACTTCCTTATCACCAGGACAGATTGGTAGTTATCATCTTGCGGATTTAGTGTATTTGTTGCTACTACTATATAACTTCATCTTCTGCTGTACAATCATTTGCATCTGTCACTACCACTTTATAGGTAACACTTTCTGTTACGTTAAGAGATCGTTTGGCCTAAAACCAAATTATTTGGCCCCAAAACAACTATTCATCATATCAAGCCCTGTAGAATTATTAGTTTCAAATCGTATTATATTATCTCCTTCATTAAAAGGAAAGACCAAACTCGAATATTCCCAGTTGGGAATCATTTCCAGTCCCGACAAAATTGGCGCCATTAGAAACGACCGAATTATTAATGGATAGCTGCATATCAATAGAAGCAGCAGAGTGCTATGTGTATCTTACTCGTATAAAATAATTACCTGCTATAGGAGCATTTACTTGAAATTGAACATATTCCCCATTAGAGAAATAGAATTCTACGTACCCTGAACCATTATAATTAGATTGAGTACTTTCCACAAAAGCACCTCCACCCACCTGAGCATTTTCTGCTGGATAAGTTTGTTCAAACTGGTTGTCTTGACTCAACCATTGATAAGTATAAGGCTCTGTACCACCAG
>CANNZV010003462.1:0-62604 GCA_947561585.1 Caprella mutica
CACTCAATGCGCAGAAGGAGGGTGAAGCCAGAGTTCTTCTGATTTTTTAATTTTTTTAATTTTTTTTTTTAAATTTAGATAATTTTTACTAATCAATTACCTCACATCATTGGCATTGTATATGTATAGTATAACAATAATATTATTGGTTGTAATTTTCTTAGGCATCATGGTTACAATTAAAATGGTATTAATAATTCCGTAGCAAATCTCTTTAAATCTGTATTTTAACAAACTAAGTAATTTTATAGTCCCTGACCAACCGGCTTCTTGTGTTACCTACTAGTACCTTTGTTTCTAACTTTCTAGCCCCGCCCACAATAATCTGTAAAAAAACTATATAAACCACCCTAATCACCAATATAGTTTAGTTTTCACTTGTTCCAATATGTATAGGTATGTTAGATGTGCTGTGTTTGTGCTTTGAGTCTGCTATTTATTTTAATTGTGGAAAACATTATCTTGTGTTAACATTTTATATTTTAATAAAATTATTTTCATCTATGCAGACATAAAGAAGCCTGAGGATGCCAATTGTGTTATGGCGAAATATCGCGAAATTACCTTCAATAAAAGATGTCTAAAACAGAAGAATTATTCGTATTTTGGTTATCCAAAGTTATTCTAAGAACCTCAAATGATCAAACTAAACACTACTTTAGGAATATAGGAATATGCTATCAAAATAATTACTAATCAATGCCATCTATCTTTTAACCAATGCTGCTTAATATATATATATATATATATATATATGTAGTATAACTAAGAAAACTAACAACTCTTTATAAATTACAACAGTTCTGAGTTCAAGGGACGCCACCCCTGATCTTCCCTCCACAGCTTTATGGCAGAGCCCCTGAGTGCTATAGGAGAACAGAGAGTAGGCAGTGTCTTTCAGGGTAGCAAATGGTATTGAATGAATTCGATAGGAAACAAAAAATTGTATTTAGAAAGTAACATTGAAAGAGTAAGTCAAAGGTTTCGGAGTTAGCAAAATCTAAATTACCTATGTATTATATTTAATAAGGATTCTTTATACAAATATATCAATGCTAGGCTTTCATTTATATCTATATTCTCTATATGATACAGTAACTCTTATTATTTCTAATTTATTTTCTATTGATTTATTTCCATCAATATAACACATATATCGATAAAACAAAACACAAAATAATGTCAGTAATACTGGTAAATGTTAATTTGAAATATTCACTTATAGAGATTAAATGCTTGTATTAAAATATGTTACATATTTCTCCTCACTAACTTTACCAGCTTCTTAAATTTATCCACCCCTCCTCCTTGTTCTTTCCCATCACTGTGTGACCTGCTTATTCTCCTCCTCCTCCCCAGAACTGTGGTCACTCTCGAAGCACTCCTCTGGTCCGAAAGATATGTTGGTTTGTGCCCAGGTGTCAGCTGTGTCACTTTGGGCCAGACACTTGGGGCACACCCTGCGGTAACGGGGCGCGACCTGAAGAGAGGCAAAGGATAGAGTAGAGAGGTTTTTATTTGAAGGGTACTTTTGTAATTATAAAAGATAATATAATTCTTTCAGTTTGTTTGAATTATTTTCAAACTATAAATTCAACTAAGCTAAATATATATATATATATATATATATATATCTTATGTAAGTGAAATAAACATGAACGAAATCTTTTAAGAATTGTTCCTATTTAGGGAGTATTCCCAAAGTTATTCGTACCTCCACCACAGCCTTATTCAAGGAGCTATCTGTGAGGTATGCGATGGAGCCCCTATGGAGGGATTTCTTGGAAGCCATTCTACTCAACTCTACCGACAACAAGGCTTCGTTAGGGTCAATGCCGAAAATAGGAAGATCGGAAATCTTCCTGGACCTCCTTCTGATATACAGCAAGTGGAACATGAAGAAGGAGATGGAAGAGATGATGCTGAACATTGTGAAGAAGCGGAAGGTTTTCCTAGCTCCCATGTGGTGGTACATGTGTCCACCAATCAGTGTACCTAAACCCTTACCTGGAAAATAATTTGAAATTAAAATTTAGCACAACGAATAGTTTCTTTCATTCAAAACTCAGCTACACTTCTAGAATATATTCGACTCATTCTGAAATTTCAGTTTTCTTGTTATCAGATAATTGATAGCTACGAAGTTTTTCCTAATATTGAAGAAGTTGATGACTGACCCACTCCATGATGCAGAGTTCCAGCAATGGCCTGTAACGAGACAATGGTGTTCTTGGTGCTCAAAGACGCGGCGTACATGTAGGCAGCACTCAACATCAAGCCCATGGTGATGCCTTCTAGCAGCTCGAACAGCATGGCCTGCTCAGGTCGAGTGATTGATGCGTAACCTAGAAAATGTAATTTGAATTTAGACCGTCTGCAGCATAAATTATACCTCAAATTATATCTATATATTTAAATAACCAACCTGTGAATCTAAGAGCGTACATCAAGAAAGCAAAACCCAACATGTTGATATGCCCGAATTTTTTGATGATGGGAGTGGTTATCATCAAGAAAGGGACGGCTGCTCCTGCTCCTGCTGTCACTGTGAGACCCATAAGGTAACGGGAAGCACCCATGTCTCCCAAAAACCAGAACAAGAACGCCTCGAGGAACCCATAAAATGAACCTAATTTTATCGTAATGAAAAAAAGAATCGTTTTGTGATTTAGCATTCCTATTTCAGAATTTCATTCAACTGTTAAATTTAATATAAAAATAAAAGTAATATAAAAGTTAGATAGGAATAATACCTGCAAGTAACATCGCTAGGAAGAGCATCAAACATTCAGGGTTCTTCATGAACATAAAGATGTTGCTGATAACCGCGTCATTCGGTTGTCGGAATTTTAGATCAACAGACAGTGCCACAATGCCGGAAATAACCATCATGCCGACGAAAAAGTAGAACGCAGGCCTTAATTGAATGTATTATTTATTTTAATGAATTGTAAATTATCACAATAAAAGTAAATATAGAAAATTAATCACTTCAAGCAATAATAATGTTGTATTATCACTATTGCATCAATAAATATATTTTTGCAATTCATGTTTACCGATAGTCAGGTCTGTTGAGCTCCTCACTGACTCTGTCAATCATCCAACCGGAGAGAGGAGTTACGACCATGGAGCCGATGTAGCCCCACATCCTAAAGAAAACATTTATCGTATGCATTGCTAGTTAAATTTATCTGTAGTAAGAATTATATGTTTGAGTCTTTGAGATTTATTATTTGTTGTGATATATTATACTGACAAGATTGCTCAAAGTATTTCATGTATAGCAATTGTTCACCTCTGCAATCCATAGTCGCCATCGTGCTCCATGAGTAGAGAGAGTGTTGCTCCTTCAAACAGAGTGAAAGCAGCATTGATGGCACTATTGAGTAGACTCCTTGCCATCAGGTATGTCCAGAAACTCACAGACTCTGCCGCTATGATCTCCTTCTCATTGGCTTCGCACAGTCCTGGAACTTTGATGTCACACCCTGCTCTCCACCAAACCTCCTTGCCTATCGCTTTGGCTTCTGCAACAGCTCTCAGGTCTTGATCCTGACTCAGTGGCCAATTAATATCCAGTGGATGATGGGTCGCATGGATGATTTCAGAGGTGTTGTAGTCTTTCAGAACTTGCAGCAGTAGCGCCACTCCTTGCGGATGGACTGTTCTTCTTGGTAAGTCATCAGGACATGAGACTGGGTGGTGGGACGTGATAGCTAGCAGAGTAACATTGTCTGTTATCGCAACTTGAGTGACATTGGCTGTTGCTTTGGGCTCTGCGTGACCAATGTTGACCTACAAGATTGAACAGAAAGCTTAATCTAAAAAATCTAATGATTAATATACACGAAAGACAAAATTGCAATCAATTTGAAAGGTTTTATTAATAGCTCTTACTTTGAGAAGACCATCCATGGTTGTCTGGTACTCGTCAGCAATGTAGCAGCTTCTCTGTCTAGTAACTACCATCCATTGCAGGAACTCAGCATCAACGGTCAGGTTAGCCTCCTCGTGGGGCACTAGTTCCGCCAGATTGTCTTGACCCATTGGAACTTTAGGGAAAAAATCAATGAAAATCATTGATCGCCATATTGAAATGTGAATGCATAATTAAGAAAAAAAATAATTTATTAATCAATACTGTCTTCCCATCTAATGGATATAATAGTTTAGCACACCATTGGGAGGATGGTAGTCTGTTACTAGTGTAGAGGACATTCCAGGCGAATCAGGAACCATCGGAACGGCCAAGAGAAGCAAAGACACTGCACCAGATAGGGCAACACATCCAGAGAAGAAAGCCTGTGAAGAGGGGAAAATATCTCGTTATTATTTTTGTTAGTCCTTATCGTATTTTATAAAATATATTTCAACACAGCAAACCTCACACCGGTCTTAAGATATTTTGTTCACTTATATTGAACATTTAATAAAGTATTATTTCTCTAGTTTAGGACTCTAAGTTCACAGACAGTCATGCGCTCTTCTAGCAAAGAATATCGAAAAGCACAAAGACATTCTAAGAATTGTACTGAAAAATACATTGTGAAATAAAGGTGTACCTTGAAGTTTCCAAGTTTATCGGCTATAAGACCCGCTGCCGGTGGTCCCATTATGGATATGAGAGGAACAATAGCCAGCACAACAGCTGCTTTGTCAGCCCTGAAACCAAGACTCTGGAGATGAACTGCCAGGTACGGGTACAGTGCTGTGTTACCTGAAAAAAAAAACACTTTAGTTAGTGACTGTAGTGACAGCAATCACTGTGAGTGACTGTAGTGACAGCATTCACTGTGAGTGACTGTAGTGACAGCATTAACTGTGAGTGACTGTAGTGACAGCATTCACTGTGAGTGACTGTAGTGACAGCATTCACTGTGAGTGACTGTAGTGACAGCATTCATTGGTGAGTGACAGTATTGACAGCATTCACTGTGAGTGACTGTAGTGACAGCATTCACTGTGAGTGACTGTAGTGACAGCATTCACTGTGAGTGACTGTAGTGACAGCATTCACTGTGAGTGACTGTAGTGACAGCATTCACTGTGAATGACTGTAGTGACAGCATTCATTGGTAAGTGACAGTATTGACAGCATTCACTGTGAGTGACTGTAGTGAAAGCATTCACTGTGAGTGACTGTAGTGACAGCATCCACTGTGAGTGACTGTAGTGACAGCATTCACTGTGAGTGACTGTAGTGACAACATTAACTGTGAGTGACTGTAGTGACAGCATTCACTGTGAGTGACTGTAGTGACAGCATTCACTGTGAGTGACTGTAGTGACAGCATTCATTGGTGAGTGACAGTATTGACAGCATTCACTGTGAGTGACTGTAGTGACAGCATTCACTGTGAGTGACTGTAGTGACAGCATTCACTGTGAGTGACTGTAGTGACAGCATTCATTGGTGAGTGACAGTATTGACAGCATTCACTGTGAGTGACTGTAGTGACAGCATTCACTGTGAGTGACTGTAGTGACAGCATTCACTGTGAGTGACTGTAGTGACAGCATTCACTGTGAGTGACTGTAGTGACAGCATTCACTGTGAGTGACAGCATTCACTGTGAGTGACTGTAGTGACAGCATTCACTGTGAGTGACTGTAGTGACAGCTTTCATTGGTGAGTGACAGTATTGACAGCATTCACTGTGAGTGACTGTAGTGACAGCATTCACTGTGAGTGACTGTAGTGACAGCATTCACTGTGAGTGACTGTAGTGACAGCATTCACTGTGAGTGACTGTAGTAACAGCATTCACTGTGAGTGACTGTAGTGACAGCATTCACTGTGAGTGACTGTACCACTGATAATCACATTAAATAAGTTCCAATTAATTACCAATCTGTCCCAATGTTGCGATATTAGAATACGATATTATTATTCAGAAATATCAGTTTAGTATGAAATTCCTAAACAGTTTATACATATGTAGAAAATAATGCAACTATATTATCAAACAAAATATCCATTATTACAACGTTGTATCAGCATCAGATATTTGGATTTGAAATTCTGCAAAATATCTAAAGGGATGAGATTACTTAATTCTCTTCAATGGGAAAGTTAAATCTGTTTTTCAGTAAGATAGTTAATCTCTACTTTCTTGAAGTCTCCTGCCTAATAATTAATGAGGTAATAAATGTTCTAATTGCAGCCCCTGTGACGATGTTCATGGCAAGCAATTATAGTTCTATAGCAACCTAATTGGTAACGTTAGATGCTAGTTCGTGTAATTGGATTAGCTTTCTGTAAACTCTACCTGTGATGTCCTGACAGATTAACGAGTGAGTCTAGAGTCTCAGATGCATAACAAGTGCAAAGGAAGTGCATATCAAGTACATAACAAGTGCAAAGGAAGTGCATATCAAGTACATAGCAAGTACATAGCAATTGTACATAACAAGTGCATAGCAAGTACATAGCAAGTAAATAGCAGGTGCATAGCAAGTACTTAGCAAGTACATAGCAGGTGCATAGCAATTGAAAATAATAACTTTATCCAAATAGGTCTCTGATATTAGCTTTCTGTTTCACTGCTGTTTTGAAGAATTATGACTTAGTTGTTAATGGCGTCACACTGCAGTGAATTATTTATCTGATCATAGAGAGAAAATAACATTCTATAACTTCTTGTGAAATGAATAGTAGTTACTAAAATGAATTAAATATTGGATCTTTGAGATTCTTACTTAAAACTGCTTATAGAAAAAAGATTAATGAGGAAAATGAATAGAACAAATTTAGACTAATTATATGTTAGTTACAATTGATGTATTAAATGCTTAATTATTTCATTTGAGACGAACTTCTCGTCAATGATTTTGACTTTCAAATTACATAATGTCATGCCAAGCCACTCTGTAGGTAAGTAGAGTCTGGGATTGTAGAATGAGAGCTGCAAAATGATGTGGGGTCTACAGATGAAGGTAAAGTAGTTACAACAGTCAGCCCATGTAACAAAGAGTGAGCCTTTATATATAGCAATGGCCACACTTTTCACACGTAGAGAAAACCTACAAAAGTTCAATCACCGATTGAATGTAACCTATAGCGGCAAATGTTGTCAATAAGACTCATTTTTGGTACACTGGCTGGCCGTTGTAGCAGCTTTTTACCTGTAGTGATGTGAAAGAGTATTTTCTTATATAAAGATTTCGACACCTCTTCTAGAGTTAGATGTTTTGTTTAAGAATAATATCGTGTGGAAACGGTTTTAATATTCAGATCCCTAATAGAGATTTTAATGGATGATAATATTAATGAACAATAAATATCCTTACAAGTTGGAGTCTAAAGTAGAATTTTTTTAATACTCCCACACGCGAAAACCCGACCTAAAAATATATATTTCTGACAGAAATGTTACACCAATTAAGTAGCGCACTTGCCTATTACAGCCTCAAAAATCCATGCATACACTTCCCCGGTAACTAGAGAAAACAGCAAAGTAGTTTTCTGATTTTGAATCTGTAAAATTATTGCTTTACCAGCGGACTATTTTGTCCCTTGCACTTTTTTCAGCTTCAGTCATCGAATCGGTCGGGTTTTCCAGTGGGAGGATCTTAAAATAATATCACTAATATTAGTCTCCTCAGATTTTGATTTGAGAAGATTTAGATAATTTTGACCAACTCATGTAACAAAGTTTCTCGGAACAACATTGTCCTAATATTGAAACAACATTGGAAAATGTTGTAACAATGTTCTAACAATATTGGGACAATAGTCTAACAATATTGGGACAATGCTCTAACAATATTGGGACAATGTTCTAACAATATTGGGACAATGTTCTAACAATATTGGGACAATAGTCTAACAATATTGGGACAATGCTCTAACAATATTGGGACAATGTTCTAACAATATTGGGACAATGTTCTAACAATATTGGGACAATGCTCTAACAATATTGGGACAATGTTCTAACAATATTGGGACAATGTTCTAACAATATTGGGACAATGTTCTAACAATATTGGGACAATGTAGCAGCTGCCATACTCACCCGCGTACATCGCCAAGAAGAGGAACTTTAAGGGCATCAACCGGGTGGAGAAGAGGTTAGTCTTGATGTCCCGTATGAATTGCCTCCACACCATCTTGCCGGTGTTATTCTCCGACTATTTAGAATTAGTGTGACTAATATTGAACTAAATAATGACTAATGGAAGGACTTCAGAGAGGTGCTTAATAATTTGTAATGCAAGTAATATTTAGAAATTGTTTTTTTTACCTATGGGGAGGAAATAATTCTTTTAATGTAAACAAACATCAAAATATTCTACTGCAATTTTCTTTTGATTGAAAAGGAGTTGAAATTATCTGAATGTAGTTTTAACTTTACATTTCTTATTTGTCACTAATTTTCCATTTGTGTCCTTTTATCATTTTCTGTGTCCATTTATATTGTGTGTGTCCATTTAATGCTCTGTGTCCATTTATATTCTGTGTGTCCATTTATATTCTGTGTGTCCATTTATATTCTATGTGTCCATTTATATTCTGTGTGTCCATTTATATTCTGTGTGTCCATTTATATTCTGTGTGTCCATTCATATTCTATGTGTCCATTTATATTCTGTGTGTCCATTTATATTCTGTGTGTCCATTTATATTCTGTGTGTCCATTTATATTCTGTGTGTCCATTTATATTCTGTGTGTCCATTTATATTCTGTGTGTCCATTTATATTCTGTGTGTCCATTTATATTCTATGTGTCCATTTATATTCTGTGTGTCATTTATATTCTGCGTCATATATTCTCCTATTTTGTTTCTATTTTAATTATTTTTGTATTTTTCTTCTCATTATTTCAGTTCAGTTTGGTTTCTGTCCGTTTTTCTACTAATTTACCAATTATTTTCTGTGTCCATTTTCTCTTAGTTTGTATCTAATTATTGCATTTAGAGTCTGTCAACTTTTCCAATTCATTTATCTAATTAAACCAAAGTATTAGAAATATTATTATTATTACACTGATTTTAAGTGGGAATACTCTATATTGATATTTACTTATTTTAAATTCCTTTTTGTATATCATATTAGTGTATACCTGTATACTCTGGAATGGAATTAATTTCGATCTAAACCCACTTATGAAAAAACTTTTTTATTTTTGGACCGATCGTTTTGAAATTCGAATGGTATATGTAACTTCGCAAAAAAACATTTATTCGTGAAACTTTTTCGAATTTGGCTTTAGTTTTCGAAAAAAAGTAGTTTTTCAAATTTTACAATTTACAAAAGACGAGAAGTGTATTAGTGTATATGGTAGAATGATAACGAAGATAGTTTTGGAATCATTGGAACATTTCGAAAAAATGTGCTACTACCCTCACAAAAATTTGGGACATGAAAGCCCACTACATAAAGACTCTTTTTCAGCAATAAAAAGATATATGATAATTTTCACCAAAATCGATAATTTCATTTGTACTGAGAAGATACTAATTTTCTTTTTAATTTTATTCTATTGTTTAATTTTTGTTTCTATTGTTTTTTATCACGACTCATTTTGTTTATTATTTACAAAACTATTTGATAGCCGCACTGCATAAAGGTTTGAACTATTTAATGATACTATTTAATGATCTTAAATAGAAGAAAATATTTCTCCATTGTCTGTGATTATATACTTTCAAACTTCCGTTATATTTTTATTATAAATTCATCGATAGAAAATAAAGTACATTAATAATTGTCATTTACATTAGTTATAAAGAAATTACTGGCAATTTCTAGGTAAAGCATTAATTTACAGATGAGAATTAAATAACAAATG
This sequence comes from Caprella mutica, assembly GCA_947561585.1. Taxonomy (NCBI): domain Eukaryota; kingdom Metazoa; phylum Arthropoda; class Malacostraca; order Amphipoda; family Caprellidae; genus Caprella; species Caprella mutica. Next base: position 9,799 of record CANNZV010003462.1, read on the forward strand.
GTAATTTATATTTTGTATTTACTTTATATTAATATTTGTTATATCTTAAAACAATAAATAAATGATTTAAAAATGAAATTATTTTTACTACTTCATTACTATTTCTTTTATTTTAATTATAAGTAATTGACATTTATTTTTATATATTTTAAATATTAATATTGTGAGCGGATTTTCCCAATTGTTACATTTCATCACTTGTGTAGGTTTTGAACATTCTTAGTGCTCCTAATGTTGGTAGTGTAAATTACGAATTATCGGCCAGTTTCACATCTTCGGTCATATAAGAAAAAACGAGATTATAATAATTGTTATTGTATCTTTTATTTTAATTGGTATCCTTGATACCTACAGGTATCATGGATACCAATAAAAAATAAAATAACAATATTATAATATCGTATTTTCTGATGTGACCGAAGATGTGAAACTGGCCGATAATTCGTAATTTACCCTACATACTGTTTGGGTACATCAGGTGATTGTTGTGAAGATGTTCCACAGCACAAAGTTCTTGTCTTCCTAGTGTCACAGGTGCGATAGGACTGAGTTATTATTCCAAAAACTTCTCCCAGCAAAATAACGAGCAGCTAATTACCGATATATTTAATTGGTCATTAATTAGATGGGTTTATTAGGCAGGCCTGTGACTGGAATAAAGGCAGCAATAGATGTAATTTAGACTAATTTGAGCAGGTTTTAATGAGCTTCTTTTTGTTAGTGTGTGGTAGGTAGGGTAAAATGTACGGCACTTCCATGCTATCATGTGCCATCATTATTAACAGAGATAAGTACATACATGCTTATATTATAAACTTCTGTCTCAAGGGGAAATGAAAGGTTGGTCAATTTTGATGTTTTATTATAATTTACAAGCAGGATATATAGTATGATGAACATATACTAATGGTGAACGGGAAGAAATTAGTATGGTAACTTGGTAAAGAAATTCACTGGTTAAAATAAAAGTAAAGATTGACAAATGATAGTAAAAAGATCCGTAAGATGAGTTATTAATAAATTAAATTCTAAACTGGAATAATAGATAGAATATAATTATAAATATAATAAAAATTCAGTTGCATTATAACTATAATGTGATTGGAAATGTTGATAAAATCCTATCATTACAATCAATGACAGGTAGTTTTTTCAGTTTAATCTCTGTGTGTAAATGTGAAATATAATACTAATTTTTATTCTAATCTTACTAAATGAAAAAGTAAAACAAATCTATTTATGAGTACACAAACTTATCAAACAATGTTAAGAAACATTTTTAATACCAAGTGAAATAAGTTAGTGTTTTGTACCTACAATGCGCATAAGAAAAGTGAACCTAGTAACAGTGAAAGCCGTCAAAGCACATTTAGAATTTTCTAAATACCGTGTGGTGCACATAGCCCATTTGCATTTTTTCTTACGGCCAAATACTATTCAACTAATGGCATATGTGCGGTCATAAAAAACATTAACGATAGGTATACAAGCATCAACCTTTCAAATAGATCATTAATGACTTTAGAGTCTCTGCAAGTCACCACTCACTCAGACTCACGGTTACAATCCTTGCCAAGATACCCATCAACTGGTAATTGAAAGTAATTTACTACCGGTATTAGATCTAATACCGGTAGTAAATCCCTTTCAATCACCAGTTGATGGGTAACTTATTCCGCAGTCAGCCGTGTTTGGTAACTGAAGCCTAATAGTCTAAAATGATGCTTCTTAAGACTAGTTTTTCTAAATCTAAGACTAGTTTCTATGTTGTGACTCTGCACCTTAACCTAACTACTTTAGGGGCCTACCTGCCACTTCACACCTCTAAAGCCTCGATTAAGCAATTCACTTTTTAAACCCAATTAGAAGTTAGGTTGAAGAGGGCATTTGGTGGCAGTGACGGCCGTTATTATTTTACATATCGGACAGATGAAAAGCTGCCACCCCAGGCATTAAAAAATTGACATGTCAGCCTTCATTTGCTTGGTAGAGGAATGCATCAAGTTCTTCTTTGGATTTTATAAATTTTGTGACACTTCATTCATCAATTTTAAATGTTCAATCTGGAATCAACTTCGATTGTCAATTTGAAATTGATTGAAGGAATCACGAAGGTGAAGAGACCAAGTTCATCCAGTTGCACATACTTTGGTTGACATTGCCTTCTTTTCGATCTCTTTCAGATAATATTAGTCTATAGATACACTGTGTGAGACACTAACATAAAAATAGTGGACTAGATTTCACCATTGACTTCTAACAATAAATAGCAATTTTCTTTGGTACATAATTACACTATGGAGTGAATAAAGCTTCTTAAAGGGATCCATAAAAACTTAAATTTGAATTCATCTAAAGTGTCAAGATTGAAATAATTTAATGTTCATTCATCGATTTATTTTAATTCTTGTAACAATAAGTGAGTATTTATGTTTATCAGTTTCTGGTCTTTTATATTTATTTGAGTAACCATAACGTTGATTAGTCTCAATCTAAACAACTCTTCCATGAATTTAACCCTGTGATTTAAGATTTACAACCCTACAACAACCTCATAAATTGGTAAGGTTGAGTCTGGCTTAACCATATTTCAATGACTAGAATAATGTTTCAATTTGGTATGTACCAAATGCTACTGTTTTTAGTTACACTTACTATATTACATTTATCAGGCAAATGAAAGAGTTGACAAATTTTGAAAAGTACAAAGAATCTTCGCAGCTTAGTACTGACAGACGTGATGATTTAATGTGTTCCGAATGATATCAGATCCTCTGCTAGTGTCCTAAATAATTCCTACTATGTTTGTAGATGTCGCTAGATTGTAACTACAGTTCTTAGATATCGAGGGGCATGTCGGCACTTCCCTCCATCATTGTCACCTCCTCGTCCTCATCATCGAAGTGTTCTCCATCTCCTAGAGACTTGGATGCTTTGGAGCTGTCCAGGAGACTCTTCTGGGCGGTGGTTTTGATCATCGGCGACAGGTCCACAGTCTCTGAAAACAAAAGAGAACATCAAACTCAAAGACAATAAAAATCAGTAACTAATTATTTAGTTGTTTAGCATTTAAGTTTTTGGATATTGAAATTGTACACCAAAGAAATAGAGTTTAATTTAAAAACTTTTTCGGTGAATTGATATAATTTGAGTGAAATACCTGTAAGAAACTGCTTTGAAATTACGGTTTCAGTACTTATAATTTATATATTAGATACAATAAAAAATAAATTCCAGGTAGGGTAAGCTATGAATTATCGGACAGTTTCACATCTTCGGTCATATAAGAAAAAAACGCTATAACAATAATTTAATTTTTACTATATTTAGTTTCTTATATGACTGAAGATGTGAAACCGACCGACAAGTCGTAACTTACCCTACCTTAAATTTTTTTTTTATCTTTAGCTTCACAAGTTAAGTTAGTGATGGTTACTCACCACAATGGGTCTTGTTCCTGGACCGGGTGTTGGGAAGTTCTACTCCGTGTCTGTCCACACACCAACACAGGTTGACGTGGCACTGGGTGGGCCTGTACCAACCCTCACTATCACACTCGGGGATGTAGCTCCCTGGGGGTGAAAACAACTTACTACCGATATAAAATGTGAGCCAAGCTTCCCTATCGACCATTGCGGAAAGTGGGAAGTGATTTTCAATTTTTGCTCTCGCAGAAAGCGGAATGTAATATTTTAGACGGCATTTATTTATTTATCATCATCTTGTTATTTGCATAACATGTAAAGTATTCAACCATATTGCATGAAACTTGGTTTTGGGAGCGATTGGGTTAAAGGTCAAATTTCAGGGTCAAGGTCAATGCCATTGATAACTTAATAACTAAAAATATTCAACCAAATTGTCTGAAATTTGATGGAATGATTGTTTGATGTTCAGAAACCATCTGGTAGAATTTTGGGAGTAATCCGGTCAAAGGTCAAGGTCTTGGTAATTTATAACTCAAAAATTTCCAACCAAATTGCATGAAACTTGGTAGAATGATTGGTCATTACCAGTTACCAGTTGATTAAATTTTGAGAGAAAACGGACCAAAGGTCAAGGTCTTGGTCATTTATAACTCAAGCAATATTGGACGGTCAAGGTCATTTATAAGCGGCGGCGAAGGTATGCGCTCAACCGAGTTCACGCAATCTAGTTTAATAAAAAATTTAGTTTTGTTTTAATTTTTCAAATAGACCATTAATGCTTCTTAGAAAATGAATAAGAAGGTAATTCTCTTTTATATTAGGAAAAGTATAAAAGTAAAAGGCATCAACTATTTCGGTTTATTTCCTAGTTAGAATTTTCCTCGATTTTTAGCTCACTAATTTGAGACTAATTTCCTTTGAAAATATAATGTGTTAGAAGAAGTTTAACTTTCTTCTTCTGGCACCGATAAAAAATAATGACCTTACCGATTTCTGCTATAAACTGTAGCAGACGAAAAAAAGTTCAGTTACCCATTCAAACTTATCCCATAACATTTAGTGGATGATAAATGGAAGAAAAACATGGAATTGAATTCGGTTCCCATTGCAATAACTCTAGCAATAGAGGATTAGAAGCAATGGAAACTATTATAACATGAAAAACTGAAACTACGAGGTATGTGTGTGAAAATGATTGTTTCATTATTTAAACATATGTTGATTATCATTTATTAATGAATGGAAAAAGAAGTAACTATCAAATCTTACCAGTCGAATTACCTTTGGATTATAACAAAAGCATTACAAATAATGTAATATGTGTCTATTGTAATGAAATTGATGAGAGACAATTTAATTGATGCCGAAGATGTTATAAATGAAAGGATTTTTTAAATTTACTTAAGAGGCATCATCTCTTGGTAGGAACCAATTATTAAGTGCATTTATCAGCATACGGAAATTGGGTAGGTGAGATAGATTTCTGTTAAGAATGGGTAAACCCCCCTACACCTCCCCCCTATGGGATACTCACCCAGGAGGCCCTGACTGGCGGTCCTGAGGGCAGCACAGGGTCTCTCACTCTCATCGAAACACTTGCACCACTCCTTGCTCGAGAGGAGACCATCCCTGGGGAGAAAAAAACACTTAGAAAAATCATTTAGAAGGGAAAAAAAACTTACAAAAAAAACACTTAAGGGAGAAACACCTGTCTATATAAAGATTGTAGGAAAATGCGGTCTCGGAAAATTTGGTCTCAGTTAAAAGCGGATAACATCATTAACCGTTGTAAAATGATACGTAACATTGGTAATTTTGACATTTATTTAAAATGATATTTGAGCGGAAAATTTGGCCTCGGAATATTCGGTCTCAGGTATAATAAAACTTGTGAATTAGATGTATAAAGGTGGGGGTGCAGCCCCCCGAATCTCCCTGGCAGTTTATTAAACAATCATGAAGTGTGCAGTGCAACAAACTAGCGGATAAAACAAACTACATAACGGCCATTTAAGTTAAGAGCCCATTTATAATTCTGAGACCGAAATTTCCGGACCGAATATTCCGAGACCGAAATTTTCGGCCACCATATATAAAATATGTCTGTACCTACCACACCTGTCTATATCAGACCTGTCTGTACCTAACACACCTGTCTATATCAGACCTGTCTGTACCTAACACACCTGTCTATATCAGACCTGTCTGCAGCTTACACACCAGTCTATATCACACCTGTCTGTAGCTTACACATCTGTCTATATCACACCTGTCTGTAGCTTACACATCTGTCTATATCACACCTGTCTGTAACTTACACATCTGTCTATATCACACCTGTCTGTAGCTTACACATCTGTCTATATCACACCTGTCTGTAGCTTACACATCTGTCTATATCACACCTGTATGTAGCTTACACACCTGTCTATATCACACCTGTCTGTAGCTTACACACCTGTCTATATCACATCTGTCGAGGAAGGGTCGAATGCATCGTTCTTTGTCGTCATGTTGCAGTTGGTACAACTCTTTGGTCTCCAATCGACCGGAACCGTTAGCGTCCAAATGACCGAACATCCACGTGACTTCTTTCTTGCACCTGGATGGCACTGCGGAAAAAGACACTAGTGAGGACAGGGTAGAAGACTGGTAACTACACTAGTGAGGACAGGGTAGAAGACTGGTAACTACACTAGTGAGGACAGGGTAGAAGACTGGAAACTACACTAGTGAGGACAGGGTAGAAGACTGGTAACTACACTAGTGAGTACAGGGTAAAATAAAGATATGAATAAATCTCATCGATAATCTAACCCCTGGTCTCTCCAGCTTAGCAGATAAAGGGATACTTGTACTCCATAAATAGTAGTGAATGACAAGGGTGTAACACCAGCAAAGTTGCTAGTTCAAAGAACTGTTGTGAAATTTAAACCAAGTTTATATGTATTTCCTGAGTGTGACTCTGCAGTTAAAAATAGTACCAATTTTTGAAGTAGTATTCACAATATAATGAACTTTTTTCTAATAGTTAAATTGTATATATACAGTTTAGGTGACTGTATATAGTGAATGTAGGTGACTGTATATAGTGAATGTAGGTGACTGTATATAGTGAATGTAGGTGACTGCTGTATATAGTGAATGTAGGTGACTGCTGTATATAGTGAATGTAGGTGACTGCAGTATATAGTGAATGTAGGTGACTGCAGTATATAGTGAATGTAGGTGACTGCTGTATATAGTGAATGTAGGTGACTGCAGTATATAGTGAATGTAGGTGACTGCTGTATATAGTGAATGTAGGTGACTGCAGTATATAGTTAATGTAGGTGACTGCAGTATATAGTGAATGTAGGTGACTGCTGTATATAGTGAATGTAGGTGACTGCAGTATATAGTGAATGTAGGTGACTGCTGTATATAGTGAATGTAGGTGACTGCTGTATATAGTGAATGTAGGTGACTGCAGTATATAGTGAATGTAGGTGACTGCAGTATATAGTGAATGTAGGTGACTGCAGTATATAGTGAATGTAGGTGACTGCAGTATATAGTGAATGTAGGTGACTGCAGTATATAGTGAATGTAGGTGACTGCTGTATATAGTGAATGTAGGTGACTGCAGTATATAGTGAATGTAGGTGACTGCAGTATATAGTGAATGTAGGTGACTGCAGTATATAGTGAATGTAGGTGACTGCAGTATATAGTGAATGTAGGTGACTGCTGTATATAGTGAATGTAGGTGACTGCTGTATATAGTGAATGTAGGTGACTGCTGTATATAGTGAAGGTAGGTGACTGCAGTATATAGTGAATGTAGGTGACTGCTGTATATAGTGAATGTAGGTGACTGTATATAGTGAATGTAGGTGACTGCAGTATATAGTGAATGTAGGTGACTGCAGTATATAGTGAATGTAGGTGACTGCAGTATATAGTGAATGTAGGTGACTGCTGTATATAGTGAATGTAGGTGACTGCTGTATATAGTGAATGTAGGTGACTGCTGTATATAGTGAATGTAGGTGACTGCAGTATATAGTGAATGTAGGTGACTGCTGTATATAGTGAATGTAGGTGACTGCTGTATATAGTGAATGTAGGTGACTGCAGTATATAGTGAATGTAGGTGACTGCTGTATATAGTGAATGTAGGTGACTGCTGTATATAGTGAAGGTAGGTGACTGCAGTATATAGTGAATGTAGGTGACTGCTGTATATAGTGAATGTAGGTGACTGTATATAGTGAATGTAGGTGACTGCAGTATATAGTGAATGTAGGTGACTGCAGTATATAGTGAATGTAGGTGACTGCAGTATATAGTGAATGTAGGTGACTGCTGTATATAGTGAATGTAGGTGACTGCTGTATATAGTGAATGTAGGTGACTGCTGTATATAGTGAATGTAGGTGACTGCAGTATATAGTGAATGTAGGTGACTGCTGTATATAGTGAATGTAGGTGACTGCTGTATATAGTGAATGTAGGTGACTGCTGTATATAGTGAATGTAGGTGACTGCTGTATATAGTGAATGTAGGTGACTGCTGTATATAGTGAATGTAGGTGACTGCAGTATATAGTGAATGTAGGTGACTGCTGTATATAGTGAATGTAGTTGACTGTATATAGTGAATGTAGGTGACTGCTGTATATAGTGAATGTAGGTGACTGCTGTATATAGTGAATGTAGGTGACTGCAGTATATAGTGAATGTAGGTGACTGCTGTATATAGTGAATGTAGGTGACTGCAGTATATAGTGAATGTAGGTGACTGCTGTATATAGTGAATGTAGGTGACTGCAGTATATAGTGAATGTAGGTGACTGCAGTATATAGTGAATGTAGGTGACTGCAGTATATAGTGAATGTAGGTGACTGCTGTATATAGTGAATGTAGGTGACTGCTGTATATAGTGAATGTAGGTGACTGCTGTATATAGTGAATGTAGGTGACTGCAGTATATAGTGAATGTAGGTGACTGCAGTATATAGTGAATGTAGGTGACTGCTGTATATAGTGAATGTAGGTGACTGCAGTATATAGTGAATGTAGGTGACTGCAGTATATAGTGAATGTAGGTGACTGCTGTATATAGTGAATGTAGGTGACTGCTGTATATAGTGAATGTAGGTGACTGCTGTATATAGTGAATGTAGGTGACTGCAGTATATAGTGAATGTAGGTGACTGCTGTATATAGTGAATGTAGGTGAATGCTGTATATAGTGAATGTAGGTGACTGTATATAGTGAATGTAGGTGAATGCTGTATATAGTGAATGTAGGTGACTGCTGTATATAGTGAATGTAGGTGAATGCTGTATATAGTGAATGTAGGTGACTGTATATAGTGAATGTAGGTGAATGCTGTATATAGTGAATGTAGGTGACTGTATATAGTGAATGTAGGTGACTGCTGTATATAGTGAATGTAGGTGACTGTATATAGTGAATGTAGGTGACTGCAGTATATAGTGAATGTAGGTGACTGCTGTATATAGTGAATGTAGGTGAATGCTGTATATAGTGAATGTAGGTGACTGTATATAGTGAATGTAGGTGAATGCTGTATATAGTGAATGTAGGTGACTGTATATAGTGAATGTAGGTGACTGCTGTATATAGTGAATGTAGGTGACTGTATATAGTGAATGTAGGTGACTGCTGTATATAGTGAATGTAGGTGACTGTATATAGTGAATGTAGGTGACTGCTGTATATAGTGAATGTAGGTGACTGTATATAGTGAATGTAGGTGACTGTATATAGTGAATGTAGGTGACTGTACATAGTGAATGTAGGTGACTGTACATAGTGAATGTAGGTGACTGTATATAGTGAAAGAATAGTCTTTAGTGTATAATGATGATGGATAAAGACTTTCAGAACGATAAGAGTAAAACAGGACTACATGATCTAATCCACACAGTTCATTCATATCTTGACATGTGATATTAATTCATGTGTTATTGGTCACGAATAAGAAATAAAAGAATATTATTTGAATAAAATCATTAGATCTGATTTCTAATCCAATCTAACCAGTTACAAAATAATTAAAATAAACAAGTAAATATTGTGACAAAGTTTGCAGTGTGTCAGTAGTTGTGTCAGTAGTTGTGTCAGTAGTTGTGTCAGTAGTTGTGTCAGTAGTTGTGTCAGTAGTTGTGTCAGTAGTTGTGTCAGTAGTTGTGTCAGTAGTGGTGTCAGTAGTTGTGTCAGTAGTTGTGTCAGTAGTTGTGTCAGTAGTGGTGTCAGTAGTTGTGTCAGTAGTGGTGTCAGTAGTTGTGTCAGTAGTGGTGTCAGTAGTTGTGTCAGTAGTTGTGCCAGTAGTTGTGCCAGTAGTTGTGTCAGTAGTGGTGTCAGTAGTTGTGCCAGTAGTTGTTTCAGTAGTTGTGCCTGTAGTTGTACCAGTAGTTGTGCCAGTAGTTGTGTCAGTAGTGGTGTCAGTAGTTGTGCCAGTAGTTGTGTCAGTAGTTGTGCCTGTAGTTGTACCAGTAGTTGTGCCAGTAGTTGTGTCAGTAGTGGTGTCAGTAGTTGTGCCTGTAGTTGTGTCAGTAGTTGTGCCAGTAGTTGTGTCAGTAGTTGTGCCAGTAGTTGTGTCAGTAGTTGTGCCTGTAGTTGTACCAGTAGTTGTGCCAGTAGTTGTGTCAGTAGTGGTGTCAGTAGTTGTGCCTGTAGTTGTGTCAGTAGTTGTGCCAGTAGTTGTGCCTGTAGTTGTACCAGTAGTTGTGCCAGTAGTTGTGTCAGTAGTGGTGTCAGTAGTTGTGCCTGTAGTTGTACCAGTAGTTGTGCCAGTAGTTGTGTCAGTAGTGGTGTCAGTAGTTGTGCCTGTAGTTGTGTCAGTAGTTGTGCCAGTAGTTGTGCCTGTAGTTGTACCAGTAGTTGTGCCAGTAGTTGTGTCAGTAGTTGTGCCAGTAGTTGTGTCAGTAGTTGTGCCAGTAGTTGTGTCAGTAGTTGTGCCTGTAGTTGTACCAGTAGTTGTGCCAGTAGTTGTGTCAGTAGTGGTGTCAGTAGTTGTGCCTGTAGTTGTGTCAGTAGTTGTGCCAGTAGTTGTGCCTGTAGTTGTACCAGTAGTTGTGCCAGTAGTTGTGTCAGTAGTGGTGTCAGTAGTTGTGCCTGTAGTTGTGTCAGTAGTTGTGTCAGTAGTGGTGTCAGTAGTTGTGTCAGTAGTTGTGCCTGTAGTTGTGTCAGTAGTTGTGCCAGTAGTTGTGTCAGTAGTGGTGTCAGTAGTTGTGCCTGTAGTTGTGTCAGTAGTTGTGCCAGTAGTTGTGTCAGTAGTTGTGCCTGTAGTTGTACCAGTAGTTGTGCCAGTAGTTGTAACAGACAGTTTGTACAACTTAATTAACTAACTAGTGACCCGCTACTGGAATACTAATAACACCCCCCCCCCCATATGTTTAGCCCCCCTTATCGTAGGTATTATTTTAACATGTATTATAAACTCTATGCAATAATAGTTAAGAAAAAAATAGAAGATTCATATATAAAATTTCTTACAAATAAATGAATTATTGAATAAAGAACTAATTTGTTAGTTTCTGTATTAATAATTTATAAATTCAAATTCAGCTACAGATTCACTGCATTTCTCTCACTGCAATTCACTGCATTTCTCTCACTGCAATTCACTGCATTTCTCTCACTGCAATTCACTGCATTTCTCTCACTTCAATTCACTGCATTTCTCTCACTGCAATTCACTGCATTTCTCTCACTGCAATTCACTGCATTTCTCTCACTGCAATACACTGCATTTCTCTCACTGCAATTCACTGCATTTCTCTCACTGCAATTCACTGCATTTCTCTCACTGCAATACACTGCATTTCTCTCACTGCAATTCACTGCATTTCTCTCACTGCAATTCACTGCATTTCTCTCACTGCAATTCACTGCATTTCTCTCACTGCAATACACTGCATTTCTCTTACTGCAATTCACTGCATTTCTCTCACTGAAATACACTGCATTTCTCTCACTGCAATTCACTGCATTTCTCTCACTGCAATTCACTGCATTTCTCTCACTGCAATACACTGCATTTCTCTCACTGCAATTCACTGCATTTCTCTCACTGCAATTCACTGCATTTCTCTCACTTCAATTCACTGCATTTCTCTCACTGCAATTCACTGCATTTCTCTCACTGCAATTCACTGCATTTCTCTCACTGCAATACACTGCATTTCTCTCACTGCAATTCACTGCATTTCTCTCACTGCAATTCACTGCATTTCTCTCACTGCAATACACTGCATTTCTCTCACTGCAATTCACTGCATTTCTCTCACTGCAATTCATTGCATTTCTCTCACTGCAATACACTGCATTTCTCTCACTGCAATTCACTGCATTTCTCTCACTGCAATACACTGCATTTCTCTCACTGCAATTCACTGCATTTCTCTCACTGCAATTCACTGCATTTCTCTCACTGCAATTCACTGCATTTCTCTCACTGCAATTCACTGCATTTCTCTCACTGCAATTCACTGCATTTCTCTCACTGCAATTCACTGCATTTCTCTCACTGCAATACACTGCATTTCTCTCACTGCAATTCACTGCATTTCTCTCACTGCAATACACTGCATTTCTCTCACTGCAATTCACTGCATTTCTCTCATTGCAATTCACTGCATTTCTCTCATTGCAATTCACTGCATTTCTCTCATTGCAATTCACTGCACTTCTCTCACTGCATGTGTTTCTCCGGTGCGTATTTCACGTATCTTTTGCTAGGTAACAAACGTGGCGTGGCAATGCAGTGCAAAAATAGCTCTAACGAACTGCCCAGTCTACCTCCATTCACTTTATTTAAGTTAGCTAATAACAGGCATTTTAAAGTGCAACTTGGAGCCTGAGAGTTAGCTGTAAAGCTCCATGATAGCCAGATTAGGGCCCTGCAGGGGGTATGGCTGGACTCCACGGGGACACACCGCCCCATGCGACTACACTGGCTCGGACAGAGCAATTTGTAGGCTACTCTGCCGGTATTTAGACTGTACCGAAAGTTGTGCTGAGGTTTAGAGGCTCATTGCAACGGAGTTTGGAGAGATAACTCAGTGAGTTTTACTGTAGGTATCATTTGAATGGCTTCAGATGAAAGGCACGCTACTTAATTGCTCTCAGTGAACTATCAGGCAAATGTGCTAGTGTTATTAGAGAGGAAAGAGAAGACAGAAAAGAAGTTATGTCAGAGTTAATAGTAATAATAATTGCATGCAATTTGGGGAAATTGTACAATTTCTTTCTGAAATTAGTAAATATGGCTTGAATTTTTTTTCTTTTAATTAAAGTATTTATAATTAATTACATTTATAGGTATAACTATAAACTATCATTTTTCATAGTTTATATATAACATAGTAAGACATAAAAGTTCATTTCTCATTTTAAAATTTGCTTAAGGGATAATGGCGACATCTAATTAATTAAAAGATACAAACAGTAACTACCTAATACACTATTTCTTTAAATTCTAATTACGATTATCACATTCAGATATATAAATGTGATTCAAAGTACTGTTAGTGGGGATACAAGAGAAGCGCTTTCTTAAATTTAATTAAAAAATATTTACTTTTATTAGCATTACTTAGATAAACAAAGTAAATCACATTAGATAATTGAATAGGCTGATTGAATTAGCAACTTTATTTGCAAATGATTGATTTTTTATTTTACTTGCAAATTAAAATGACAATATTTGCACTATAAAATTCAATATTACAACTAGTGTTCAAAAAATCCATAGTTTATAAATTTCTCCAAAGTTGTTTCATATCCCAGGAAAAAATGCCTAACTATAGAAGAGATAAAAGGTTGATAAAGAGTTTTCAGAATTATTTTTATGGTGAAAACTTTCCTATATTTGACAACATATAACGTCTCTGCAATATGCAGTAGTGGTAAAAAAGATTAGACTTCTACCTACATTTATGACACATTAGTAGTGATATTACATAGTCAAATTAATAAACAACTGACCCATTTTATCTGTTAATAAAATGTAAACTTAAAAACTAGATTATTGAGAAAAAATTCATTGATAAGAGAATATTTGGAATTTTGTTTCTTTACTTTTTATTTTAAAATAATATCTTCCAAATGATAGCCACAGTTTGTTAAACAAAGTCCTGCCTTTTTTCGGTCTGTTCTATCACCTCTCCGTGATTTAATTTATCACCCTCCAAAATTTCACTCAAAAGTAGGAGATTCCTCAGCTCCTCTATATTGTTTTGCTTTACTTAATACATTCATAGATCTAAACTATCCCCACAGAAAGATCATTTGGTGTTAGTTCAGAGATACGTTCAAAACGAGAGATTCAACATTTTCATAAATATCCTCTCCGAAAGAATGAGTTTCCCGATTGTGTGGGCGGGCGATTATTCCATTCTGTTGTAGCAATAATTCGAATTTAAACTCTTCAATACTTGACACTATAAATTCTCAAATAAAATATTCAACGTCGCTCACCAATCACAGTGCGAATTGTATTCGTGATCATATCGTAATGATAAGGGCCAAGTGGAAGTCAATAGCAAGGGCATTATGCCACGCTAAAAGGAATAAGTTAATACCTTATAAGCAAAGAAGATGCAATAACTGAAGAAGACTAACAACGATGAAACTCCTACTTTCACCTGAAATACTGCAGAATATGACGTGGATGACCGTAAAGTGAGCAAAAGTAAAATGCATCAATACTTTCATCACTAGAGCTGGTATCCAACTTCAATTAATTCAGGCACTTATAGTTTCAGCAACACGGAGTACTAGTTCATCGACACATCAGGAGTCAAAGACAAATTACGAGAAGTATTTGGATAGCGAATGCTAGCACTAGGATTTGATGTTCAGTGGCCACAAAGAAGCCCAAACTTAACCCCATGCGACTTTTTTATATGGCAATTTGCTAAGAAACTCTTATTTAAAACGCTACTTCAGAAATTGGAAATACTACGAGAAAGGGTGAGGAATGCCTTTAAGACATATTGAAGAACGATCGAGAAGTAATTCAGAGAGCAGTTTGCGGTTTAATGAATCGTGCTTAAGACTTGTCTTATTGAAGGTTTCTTTCGTTTTATTGTTGGAATTGGGTTTCATTTTTGGAAAACTGAGCTAAAGAAAAAACAATAATGTTATTTTAATAATTCCTTGGTACAATCATAATTTCCCCCGTACATTTCAGTTCTTACTGTGCACTCATATTTCAGTAGATATTCACAAGAAGAATTTCCGAATGAAAAACAAAATTTCCTATAATATGAAATAAACGGTAACCGGTAAATTGCTCGAAAACAATTGCTCGAAAGACAATATCTCGAAAACAATTGCTCGAAAAACAATTGCACGAATGAACAATTGCTCGAAAGAACAATTGCTCGAAAGACAATTGCTCGAAAAACAATTGCTCGAACGAACAATTGATCGAATGAACAATTGCTCGAATTATCATATTGCTCGAATGAAAAAAATTGCTCGAATTATAAAATTGCACAGTTTTCGATTTCATTAAAGTCAGTTTTTCATGAAGTGGAGCTGCACCTAACAATGTTTTGTTTCATTTTAGTAATTGATTATTACTCATTCTGCATAATCTTTTTATAGACCGTTTGTGTCATCTCGTATGTAACATGTGAATTGGAATCATGTGGTGAATCAGTACTAGTCATGTTTTTTTTATCATAAAACCCGAAAAATTTGTAGATTAATTTATTACTAGCCTATATGTATGTGGTACCTCAATAGGTGAAATAACTCAAAGTTATGGCAGAGTTTTAATAAATCTACAAAAATTTCGGGTTTTATGATAAAAAAAACATGAATAGTACTGATTCACCACATGATTCCAATTCACATGTTACATACGAGATGACACAAACGGTCTAAAAAAAGATTATGCAGAATGAGAAATAATTATAATCATTTATAGAATGATTAATGATCAATTACTAAAAAGAAACAAGGATTGTTAGGTGCAGCTCCACTTCATGAATAACTGACGTAAATAGAATCGAAAACTGTGCAATTTTATAATTCGAGCAATTTTGTTCATTCGAGCAATTTGATAATTCGAGCAATTGTTCATTCGATCAATTGTTCGTTCAATCAATTGTTTTTCGAGCAATTGTCTTTCGAGCAATTGTTCTTTCGAGCAATTGTTCATTCGAGCAATTGTTTTTCGAGCAATTGTTTTCGAGCAATTGTCTTTCGAGCAATTGTTTTCGAGCAATTTACCTAGAACCGAAATAAACAGACTCAAAATATCTCTATTTTAACTTTAGATATATTCAATACAACAATAGGGTACATTTTAGTGGAACACCCTGTATAGTATAAACTTTACTTTAGTATATACACTCATATCTCATCGAAACTCTTGCCATTTTATGCTCTGAATCGCAACATTTATTGTGGAGTATAAATAAGTCGAAAACAATGTACCCAGGGAAAAATGATTCTGGGGCATCATTGCACCAACATTGTTACAACATTGTAAATAGTGGGACAATGTTGGCTCAAGAAATATTGATATTTTACATAAACCAATTTCTTGACATTTTCGGACACAGACATTTTCCTATGTTCTAATATAATGTCAATATTCATGACTATATAGTATATACAATATACTATAATAAGAGCAGCGTCCGTCGGTCCGTCCGTGTGTCACACTTTTCATTAAGAAACACATATTAAAAGGAAAAACAAATTATTTGTGGCCGTATCATGACTACGGGCTACAATATTATTAACATTAAATTATTATTATTTTAAAAATTAAATTTACATTTTGGCTTTTGAGAGATTTTTTATTTATTTAATCAGAATATGTGTATCCACAATACACACTTGCAATCGAATATAATTCCAATTGAATAACAGGTTCTATACTACAGCTTTTTAACATTAATTTAAAACAATAATTATTCAAGTTTAATTTAAAATAAGTCAAGTTTAAATTAAAATAAGTCAAGTTATATTTAAAATAAATCAAGTTATATTTGAAATAAGTCAAGTTATATTTAAAATAAATCAAGTTATATTTGAAATAAATCAAGCTATATATTATAAAATAAGTCAAGTTATATTTAGTATATCTAGTTCAACTTTAATTTAAAAAAGTTCAACTTTAATTTAAAAAAAAATGAAGTTTAATTTAAAACTAAAATTCTATGGGCCTTCGATGTCACACATAGGAAGCTCTGCACTAATATCAGAATATTAGTTGAGATGAGAGAAGTGAAAGGAGAGAAGTGAGTGAAATGAGAGAAGTGAGTGAAATGAGAGACGTGAGTGAAATGAGATAAATGAGAGGATTGATATGAGAGAAATGAAATGAGAGAAGTGAGTGAAATGAGAAAAGTGAATGAAATGAGAGAATTGAAATGAGAGAAATGAAATAAGAGAAGCGAGTGAAATGTGAGAATTAAGTGAGTGAAATGAGAGAAGTGAGTGAAATGAGATAAATGAGAGAATTTAGTGAGTAAAATGAGAGAAATGAGAGAATTGAAATGAGAGAAGTGAGCAATGAAAGATTATGGTGTGCAATGAAAGATTATGATGGGCAATGAAAGATTATGGTGGGCAGTGAAAGATTATGGAGGGCAATGAAAGATTATGGTGGGCAATGAAAGATTATGGTGGGCAATGAAAGATTACGGTGGGCAATAAAAGATTACGGTGAGCAATGAAAGATTATGGTGGGCAATGAAAGATTATGGTAGGCAATGAAAGATTATGGTGGGCAATGAAAGATAATGGTGGGCAATGAAAGATTATGGTGTGCAATGAAAGATTATGGTAGGTAATGAAAGATTATGGTGGGCAATGAAAGATAATGGTGGGCAATGAAAGATTATGGTGGGAAATGAAAGATTATGGTAGGCAATGAAAGATTATGGAGGGCAATGAAAGATTATAGTAGGCAATGAAAGATTATGGTGGGCAATGAAAGATTATGGTGGGCAATGAAAGATTATAGTGGGCAATGAAAGATTATGGTGGGCAATGAAAGATTATGGTATACTCTCATGATCTCATTCCCTCCCATTACTAATATAATGATATTAGTGCAGGGCATCCGATGTGTGACATCGAGGGCCCATAGAATTTTATTTTAAATTAAACTTCATTTTTTTTAATTAAACTTGAACTATTTTAAATTAATGTGGTAAAAGAACTGTAAAAGAAATATCATTCATAAATAACTATCGTCAGAGAATGAAGAGACAATTAGTTGTTTAACTGATTAGATCTAAACTGTACTCTAGAAATTAACTCTAACCTCCCTCTAACATCAAAACTGATGAGAAAATAGAACAATAAATTGGATGACACCAAACTACCAATTTTATTACAAATGCGTTGCTAATTGTCAATAAAATACTCACATACCCAATATAAATAACGTGTGTATGAACACTCTGACGTGTGTATCAGCACTTTAACGTGTGTATCAGCACTCTAACGTGTGTATCAGCACTCTAACGTGTGTATCAGCTCTCTAACGTGTGTATCAGCACTCTAACGTGTGTATCAGCACTCTAACGTGTGTATCAGCACTCTAACGTGTGTATCAGCACTCTAACGTGTGTATCAGCACTCTAACGTGTGTATCAGCACTCTAACGTGTGTATCAGCACTCTAACGTGTGTATCAGCACTCTAACGTGTGTATCAGCACTCTAACGTGTGTATCAACACTCTAACGTGTGTATCAGCACTCTAACGTGTGTATCAGCACTCTAACGTGTGTATCAGCACTCTAACGTGTGTATCAGCACTCTAACGTGTGTATCAGCACTCTAACGTGTGTATCAGCACTCTAACGTGTGTATCAGCACTCTAACGTGTGTATCAGCACTCTAACGTGTGTATCAGCACTCTAACGTGTGTATCAGCACTCTAACGTGTGTATCAGCACTCTTACGTGTGTATCAGCACTCTAACGTGTGTATCAGCACTCTAACGTGTGTATCAGCACTCTAACGTATGTATCAGCACTCTAACGTGTGTATCAGCACTCTAACGTATGTATCAGCACTCTAACGTGTGTATCAGCACTCTAACGTGTGTATCAGCACTCTAACGTGTGTATCAGCACTCTAACGTGTGTATCAGCACTCTAACGTGTGTATCAGCACTCTAACGTGTGTATCAGCTCTCTAACGTGTGTATCAGCACTCTAACGTGTGTATCAGCACTCTAACGTGTGTATCAGCACTCTAACGTGTGTATCAGCACTTTAACGTGTGTATCAGCACTCTAACGTGTGTATCAGCACTCTAACGTGTGTATCAGCACTCTAACGTGTGTATCAGCTCTCTAACGTGTGTATCAGCACTCTAACGTGTGTATCAGCACTCTAACGTGTGTATCAGCTCTCTAACGTGTGTATCAGCTCTCTAACGTGTGTATCAGCTCTCTAACGTGTGTATCAGCACTCTAACGTGTGTATCAGCACTCTAACGTGTGTATCAGCACTTTAACGTGTGTATCAGCACTCTAACGTGTGTATCAGCACTCTAACGTGTGTATCAGCACTCTAACGTGTGTATCAGCACTCTAACGTGTGTATCAGCACTCTAACGTGTGTATCAGCACTCTAACGTGTGTATCAGCACTTTAACGTGTGTATCAGCTCTCTAACGTGTGTATCAGCACTCTAACGTGTGTATCAGCACTCTAACGTGTGTATCAGCACTCTAACGTGTGTATCAGCACTCTAACGTGTGTATCAGCACTCTAACGTGTGTATCAGCACTTTAACGTGTGTATCAGCACTCTAACGTGTGTATCAGCACTCTAACGTGTGTATCAGCACTCTAACGTGTGTATCAGCACTCTAACGTGTGTATCAGCACTTTAACGTGTGTATCAGCTCTCTAACGTGTGTATCAGCACTCTAACGTGTGTATCAGCTCTCTAACGTGTGCATGAGCTTTCAAACGTGTGTGTCAGCACTCTAACGTGTCACTTACTTTTGGTGGCGATGGTGTTGGTGTTGGTAGCTTTGTCGCTCATGATGACAGCAAACCAGTCCAACATGCGGTTGCCCATGGCAGCCAGCACCTCCTGGGAGCATTCTATGGGAGCAAAAGGAGCAAAAGTTAGAATGTGACAGACTGTTGGGGAGTATAAAGTAAAATGGGGAATAACTTTAGTTGGGGAACTTCATAGTTCTAGGGACAAATTAGAGTGAGTGTTATTTGAAACTATCTAAACTGGTGAAGTACATGAGTATCTGTAGTGATGGTAAAGTACATGAGTATATGTAGTGATGGTGAAGTACATGAGTATCTGTAGTGATGGTGAAGTACATGAGTATCTGTAGTGATGGTGAGGTACATGAGTATCTGTAGTGATGGTGAAGTACATGAGTATCTGTAGTGATGGTGAAGTACATGAGTATCTGTAGTGATGGTGAAGTACATGAGTATCTGTAGTGATGGTGAGGTACATGAGTATCTGTAGTGATGGTGAAGTACATGAGTATCTGTAGTGATGGTAAAGTACATGAGTAACTGTAGTGATGGTGAGGTGCATGAGTAACTGTAGTGATGGTGAAGTACATGAGTATCTGTAGTGATGGTAAAGTACATGAGTATATGTAGTGATGGTGAAGTACATGAGTATCTGTAGTGATGGTGAAGTACATGAGTATCTGTAGTGATGGTGAGGTACATGAGTAACTGTAGTAATGGTGAAGTACATGAGTATCTGTAGTAATGGTGAAGTACATGAGCATCTGTAGTAATGGTGAAGTACATGAGTATCTGTAGTAATGGTGAAGTACATGAGTATCTGTAGTAATGGTGAAGTACATGAGTATCTGTAGTAATGGTGAAATACATGAGTATCTGTAGTAATGGTGAAGTACATGAGTATTTGTAGTAATGGTGAAGTACATGAGTATCTGTAGTAATGGTGAAGTACATGAGTATCTGTAGTAATGGTGAAGTACATGAGTATCTGTAGTAATGGTGAAGTACATGAGTATCTGTAGTAATGGTGAAGTACATGAGTATCTGTAGTAATGGTGAAGTACATGAGTATCTGTAGTAATGGTGAAGTACATGAGTATCTGTAGTAATGGTGAAGTACATAAGTATCTGTAGTAATGGTAAAGTACACGAGTAACTGTAGTAATGGTGAAGTACAAATAAATTCAAATAAGAACAATATCATATAAAATCTATCATATTCCTAAATATAAACCAGATCTATTTACTCCCTCGATACCATAGATATATCTAGAGATAATACTATCGCTATTAACTCTATCACCACTCCCTCGATACCATAGATATATCTAGAGATAATACTATCTCTATTAACTCTATCACCACTCCCTCGATACCATAGATATATCCAGAGATAATCCCCATCCACCAAGTAAACTAGCACTTCATGTGGCAATGCAATCACAGCTTCAATTCAATTCGTTAGCGACCCCTGGTGAGTAGTTCCACAAACACTATGCTACTACATTAATAGTCAATCTAAAGTTCTAATATTAGTCTGTGACTGTAAGTATACACTCCTAACCACTGAGGTGCAGTGGTAAATAGATAAAAGCACAGAGCACTCTACACTAGTGTCAAGACTCAGACTCCTTTAGTAGAGTAAAAACATCGAATGAGAGCGGTGTAAAGTTCCCAATGGCCATGAAACAAAATTAAAACTTCTCTCTTATTTTTAACTTTTTGTTTATCTTATTAAAATTTGCGAATTAAAATGCTTCGTAGGAAAGCCTTCTTCATTTATTCGAAAATTGTTGTTGAAGTCAACCATTCATTTTTCTTTGGGAACTTTACAAGATCTAACATCAGCATTATTGCCTTAAGATATGAATAAAAAGCGAACATTCCCCAACATCTGAAAACTTTCGAAGAAAAAGATCCGAGCTGTTGTTCTAAGTTGGGAAGTTACATTGTATGATATTGTCTCGGTTCATCCCGACATACAACGTCCGATTGAGACGATATGAAGAATGTCCTCAGCGACAGATTGAAAAGGTTTGGATAATCTTCGCAGTGATTCACAGTGATTCACAGTGACTTAAGAATGTTCTTTGGGATTAGAAAAGAAGGTGGCGGGTTTATTGTGCTGCACATAGATCTCAGTGTGTTCTCTTGCGCTAATTCCTCCCTTTTGTCTAATCACTGGTAGCAAATGGCTGAGTATTTTACAAACATAAGAAAGCTTCTCAGGAATTACACAGTCGTTTTTCATGCGAGAGATTAGTCTTGAAAAACGAACGAAGTTCTTGGAAGATTTTCCTTTGTTTTCGACCTTAATTGAATTCAGGGAAAATGCCTAAAGATAATAATTCACTTTGAAGGTTGCTAAGCCCCAAAATATTAGAAGGATAATTACGCTTGGAATTTCGGGAGAAGTAGACAGTTTATTCAAGGTTTCATATTCAAATTGAATATAAAAATTAGGAAATACTCTGATCAGTTTCCCGAACTTTCCGTTGCAGTATATATTATAATCCCAGTTTAAAACAAGTGCAAGAATATTTTAATATGATTTAGAAAGAAGCAAATACCTGATATTATATTGATTTTTCATTGTTTGTAAGTAATATTTGTATAGATATGCGAGTATGTATGAAATATGTGAAAAATATTAGATATGTACTGATCAGTAAACTAATCTTATAATATGACAATATATTATACAATGGCATACTAACAATATTTGTACTATTGTTAATTACTAACAATTATCTCCCAATACTCACCAGTAGGTCCCCAAACATTGTTACTGGACGAACCTCTCTTTTCACTCTGAAAAGTAATACAATTTAACAGAAACTTATTAAATAAAAAGAACGCAAAACAGTTTATCATTATTTACATTAAATAAATATCAATGATATACTGTAGTAAATACATTGAAGAAGGTTTGATATAATTTCATACAATTATTTTCCATGTCATTGGAGATAAATTTCAAACTCTATTCATATCTTCTTCATGTTTAATTATGTAGATGAGACCGAAATAAAGAATTTTGAGTGTAAACATTTATCTATAATTTCTCCTTTTTTTCCTAGTTATAAAACAGATTATCATCGAAACTGTCCATTCAAATTATTATCACTCGTGTAGATATTTTTTACAAAAACAGGAACATTCCATTCAATTAGAATATAAAATATATTTTAGCATTTGAACAATATCTCCTTACAGTTATTACAAGGCATGTAAGCACCTCTCCTTTATTTTCTAACTCACATTATTCCTGTTCCTCTTTTCCTTCTTTCCGTTACTGTACTTGCTGTACTTCTTGTTGCCCCCCTTCATTTTCCTCTTCTGCCCCAGTTCATTGTTGTGGTCGGTGGGAATTTGCTGGTGACTCTTGCCCCCGAGGTGAATTTTCGAGTGGGATGAGTGATGACTGGAAACAGCTGCTAGAAGAGAAAGAAAGAAAAATAAATAACGGTAAATGAAATAAATGTATATTAGTTAGGAAACATTGAAAGTAAATCAAATATTCTTAGTAAAGTACGTAGACTTGTTTATTTTTTTTTATTTTCTTTCAAGTCGAAAATAATAGGGTAGGGTACAATCTGTTACACACCTTCGGTCATATAAGAGAAAACAATATAATCTTAATAATAATTTATCATTTGCTTTCTGTTAAATCAATTAAAATTAAATTATTATTATTTTATGACCGAAGATGTGAAACAGAATGGTAATTAGTAACTTATCCTAGATTAATAAGTTAGTATACCAGAAAC
This sequence comes from Caprella mutica, assembly GCA_947561585.1. Lineage (NCBI taxonomy): Eukaryota > Metazoa > Arthropoda > Malacostraca > Amphipoda > Caprellidae > Caprella > Caprella mutica. Next base: position 33,005 of record CANNZV010003462.1, read on the forward strand.
AATAAAATTATTCTAATTCTTATTAGGGATAATTACTTGTACTAGTAACTAAATACACAGCAATGCAGTTATACACATTTATTTCCAACTAAGGCAGTGCAATTAAATTTTAGGAATAGCTTTATTAAATATTTCGTTAGTAACTGTGAGGTTGTGCCATATAGTGACAATTGCTATATTCTTATCACTTAGATTGGGCTAATAAAATGCTACACTTTCCTAGTAGAAATACAGTTAGAAATATATTTTGTAGATTAAATTAATGACTGTTATAATTAAATGAATAATATAATTTTGAATGAATTATTTTATGCGTGAACTGCATCTTAAGATATAAATGACTTATTTGATTACTATGGCGTTAAATAGAGCCACCAGATTTATCAGTTTGACATTAGTTGTTTCTGTACTAATGTTGTTATTGTGAATGTAACACTAAGTAACGGGACAGTTTAGTCACTGATGTTGGTACGCATCTGTAGTACTGTACTGTAACATTATTTAAGTATTTATATAGTGTTGTTTTGATGATTTGAGCAATAATTTGTATATTTTTCTAAGAATTAAACAAAAACAAAAAATAATTATCAACGTACATATTACTAATTAAGAATTAAAACACAGAGCTCTATATTATTGAATGAAACAATTACAAATTTTGAAAATAATATTTTGAAAAATTATAAATTTTGAAAAAATGGTAGATAAGTTAAGCGATTTATTTGAAAATTAGAACATTTTTTTAAATGTCATAGATAATTTTGACAAAGAATTTTTTTTTTCATCAATGAACTGTTTTTCTATTTTCTACTTGAGGAAATGTTTACACTTCTTAATTGAACAAATGGAAAATAGTTCCCCAATTGAATAATCTTTATTGACTTTTCTAATGTAATAGTGATGACTTAGGCACTTTGACATCACTCATTGTAATAGTGATGACTTAGGCACTTTGCACCACTCATTGTAATAGTGATGACTTAGGCACTTTGACATCACTCATTGTAATAGTGATGACTTAGGCACTTTGACATCACTCATTGTAATAGTGATGACTTAGGCACTTTGCACCACTCATTGTAATAGTGATGACTTAGGCACTTTGACATCACTCATTGTAATAGTGATGTCTTAGGCACTTTTCATCACTTATTGTAATAGTGATGACTTAGGCACTTTGCATCACTCATTGTAATAGTGATGACTTAGGCACTTTGCATCACTCATTGTAATAGTGATGACTTAGGCACTTTGCATCACTCATTGTAATAGTGATGACTTAGGCACTTTGTATCACTCATTGCAATAGTGATGACTCTTCATCACTCATTGTAATAGTGATGAATCTTCATCACTCATTGCAATGGTGATGTCTTTTCATTACTAATGCAATAGTGATGACTTACCCTTTGCATCACTCATTGTAAAAGGTGAGCTTAAAGCAGAGGGGTTGCAAGACACTTCCATACATGCCATTCAGAATAAAAAGTCACTTAATTTCTATCTGACAAAAAGGCGATATTTTTAGTGTTGGTTTTCTCCTCGTAATGGATTATCATAAAGCAGCAGAAATGGTGTAAGAATATGAGGTGAGGACATGTGAGACATTAGACAGTTCTACTGTCTTGTACTTCAACATAATTAGTGTGGTAAAAATGCTCTTAGTGATGCATTCTGGCAAATAGAATAAACGTCTTAAAGCTATTGTTTATACATTAGTGTACGTAAAATATGTAAAATATCATCGCTTTGCAGACTAAAATGTCATTGAACATTGTGAGGTATTGTAAATCTTCTAATAGTAACTACAATATAATTTTTACAAAGATCCATTTAACGATAATAGACACGAGTGCAATTATCGTTCAGCAACAGTAAAGAGTCCACTTGACTATAATTATTTATCATTCACCACTAGTACACATGACTATAATTATTTATCATTCACCACTAGTACACATGACTATAATTATTTATCATTCACCACTAGTACACATGACTATACTAGTTGTCTCAGAGCTTACCTTTGCAGGGACAGAATCCCTTGCACACCACCTGCACCTTGACTTCGTGCAGGCAGTTGTGCACCTGCAGTCTGCACTCAGAGGAGTAGGTGTGGTTGTCTGAGCCACACAGGAACACAGGCCGAGTGAGAGGACAGTCACCACAGTGTCTGAAAGGAGAGCACATCATTAGGGAAGAGAAAATGCAACACTATTTTTAAAGCTGTTACTAAAAAGGAGTTAATTGCTAAAATAAAAAGATGATAAATGGGAACAATTAATGAATGCACGACTTTATCTTCACAACAAAAAATGTCTCCATGTAAACAAACAAAATATCTAGTCTTAAGAGGCCTACTTTTGATTTTTTACTAGAGTCTCAAACCTACCTACCTACTATTTGCCTACTTAAATGACACTCTTAAGACTATAAAAGAGACTGAGTAAATACAGGCCTACTTATTGTATTCTGTGCCTACAAAGAGACTGAGTAAATGCAGGCCTACTTTATTGTAGTCTGTGTCCCCACAGTGACTAAGTAAATACAGGCCTACATTACCATAGTCCGTGCCTACAGTTAGGCTGAGTAAATACAGGCCTACTTTACCGTAGCCTGTGCCTACAGTTAGGCTGACATCGAAGGTAGGCCCCTAAGCGGTTGCTGATATCGTAAAGAGAGGCTTAGACTCAATATTATGCAAATGATGGAGATAATGCCATGGTACCTGCTAGTGCTAGTGCTAGTGCTAGCTATAATGCTAGTGCTAGCCATAATGCTAGTGCTAGCCATAATGCTAGTGCTAGTGCTAGCCATAATGCTAGTGCTAGCCATAATGCTAGTGCTAGCCATAATGCTAGTGCTAGCCATAATGCTAGTGCTAGTGCTAGCCATAATGCTAGTGCTAGTGCTAGCCATAATGCTAGTGCTAGTGCTAGCCATAATGCTAGTGCTAGTGCTAGCCATAATGCTAGTGCTAGCCATAATGCTAGTGCTAGCCATAATGCTAGTGCTAGCCATAATGCTAGTGCTAGCCATAATGCTAGTGCTAGCCATAATGCTAGTGCTATTGCTAGTGCTAGCCATAATACTAGTGCTAGCCATAATGCTAGTGCTAGTCATAATGCTAGTGCTAGCCATAATGCTAGTGCTAGTGTTAGTCATAATGCTAGTGCTAGCCATAATGCTAGTGTTAGTGCTAGTCATAATGCTAGTGCTAGCCATAACGCTAGTGGTAGCCATAATGCTAGTGCTAGCCATAATGCTAGTGCTAGCCATAATGCTAGTGCTAGCCATAATGCTAGTGCTAGTGTTAACCATAATGCTAGTGCTAGTTCTAGCCATAATGCTAGTGCTAGTGCTAGCCATAGTGCTAGTGCTAGTGCTAGTCATAATGCTAGTGCTAGCCATAATGCTAGTGCTAGCCATGATGCTAGTGCTAGCCATAATGCTAGTGCTAGTCATAATTCTAGTGCTAGCCATAATGCTAGTGCTAGCCATAATGCTAGTGCTAGCCATAATGCTAGTGCTAGCCATAATGCTAGTGCTAGTGCTAGCCATAAGGCTAGTGCTAGTGCTAGCCATAGTGTTAGTGCTAGGGCTAGCCATAATGCTAGTGCTAGGGATAGCCATAATGCTAGTGCTATAGCTAGCCATAATGCTAGTGCTATGGCTAGCCATAATGCTAGTGCTAGTGATAGCCGTAATCCTAGTGCTAGCCATAATGCTAGTCCTAGAGCTAGGGCAAGCCATAATGCTAGGGCTAGCCATAATGCTAGTGCTAGCCATAATGCTAGTGCTAGTGCTAGCCATAATGCTAGTGCTAGTGCTAGTGCTAGACATAGTGCTAGCCATAATGCTAGTGCTAGTGCTAGCCATAATGCTAGTGCTAGTGCTAGCCATAGTGCTAGGGCTAGCCATTATGCTAGTGCTAGCCCTAATGCTAGTGCTGGTGCTAGGAAAATTGCCACCCGGAAACTTGCCACTGTATATGAATAAATTCATACTGAATTTTTTTTGGAAAATCTCAAAAATCATAGGTACTGAATGCAATGTTGATCGGAATATAATATATAAGAATTTTTACAATGTGTACATCTCAAGTGAATTCTTCCGTCGGTGGGTGTGAGTGTGCTGATACGCAATTAATCCTTAGCTTAATGTATTTAATTGTTACTTGAAGAGGTTAAACCAATAATAAATAAAATTTTGTTGCATTTTAGTTTCAATAATAAATAAAATCTTGCTACATCAATTTCACGATAAACAACAAAACATGTTGCATCAGTTTCACAATAAATAGTTACGTCTTAGACAATAAAAGTCAAAGAATTTCAGTAACTCAAATCAATTAGTTATTAAATTATGCTTAAATATTTCAAACCGAAATGTGCCTCTCAGGCTCATTGATCGTTCCATGGTTTTTTAACTTGTCAATGAAAGATGAACGCACAGTGAAAAAATGCTTTCATAAGATTTGAATAGTTTTGTATTCAGTTCGGTATATTTTTCATAAACTAAAAAATTATTTTTAGTTTGTCCCTGTGAAAATTTTCGTTACATGAAATTCAAATAGTTTTGTATTCAGTTCGGTATTATATTATCGGTATTATATTATATTTTACAGTGGCAATTTTCCACAGTGGCAATTTTCCACAGTGGCAATTTTCCCAGTGGCAACTTTCCCAGTGGCAATTTTCCACAGTGGCAATTTTCCCAGTGGCAATTTTCCCAGTGGCAATTTTCCACAGTGGCAATTTTCCCAGTGGCAATTTTCCACAGTGGCAATTTTCCCAGTGGCAATTTTCTCAGTGGCAATTTTCCCAGTGGCAATTTTCCACAGTGGCAATTTTCCCAGTGGCAATTTTCCCAGTGGCAATTTTCCACAGTGGCAATTTTCCCAGTGGCAATTTTCCACAGTGGCAATTTTCCCAGTGGCAATTTTCCCAGTGGCAATTTTCCACAGTGGCAATTTTCCCAGTGGCAATTTTCTCAGTGGCAATTTTCCCAGTGCCAATTTTCTGCTCACAGCTAGTGCTAGCCCTTATGTTTGCTAGTGCTAGCCTTTATGTTTGGTAGTGCTAGCCCTTATGTTTGCTAGTGCTAGCCTTTATGTTTGCTAGTGCTAGATCTTATGTTTGCTAGTGCTTGCCCTTATGTTTGCTAGTGCTTGCCCTCATGTTTGCTAGTGCTATCTCTCATGTTTGCTAGTGCTATCTCTTATGTTTGCTAGTGCTATCTCTTATGTTTGTTACTGCTAGCCGTTATGTTTGCTAGTGCTATCTCTTATGTTTGCTACTGCTAGCCGTTATGTTTGCTAGTGCTATCTCTTATGTTTGCTACTGCTAGCCGTTATGTTTGCTAATTCTATCTCTTATGTTTGCTACTGCTAGCCGTTATGTTTGCTAGTGCTATCTCTTATGTTTGCTACTGCTAGCCTTTATGTTAGAAGTGCTAGCCCGAATGCCTGTGCCGTGTTCATTGGTGCAATTTATTTCAATCAATTTTTTTATTATCTCCCAAACTTTCAATAATTTGCCACTGACGTCTTATCGCTTTAATCACTGTGGAAATAATCATAATCATGAGATAAAATCTTCTGATTATTTTTATTACGGTCCTCCGCAACCGAAGAAAATTACTCTAAATGTGTAGAATAAATGTGTCCATTCAGAACAGCGGTAAAATATAGATAATGGAAAGATCTGCTGATTGAAATAGAAATTAAGAAAGTTAGGTCTGCATCATTATTAATTAGTGAATATATAAATGAGCAGACATAATGAGATTGATATTTTTTAAATAATTAGGAATTAAAGAACTAATATGGAATATTATTCCAATTAATACGACTATTATTCAGATGGTTTATGTGAAATAAAACAACAAAAAAACACAATCACCTCATCGTAAAACCTTCAGTACATTAACAAACATAACAAAGTCAAATGAGTTGCAACTACAATAATATTAGTACAGTCTATACTCACTGATGTAGGAATGTTTTGATGCAAATGCTATTGTTTTAAAAGACAACAGTTTCCAATGAAAACAAGAAAAATTCATGAAGAGAAAAACTCCAAATACACAACATAGGACAGTAAATCAACCTTTGAACGACACTCCTATTGAAAAATGCAGTTATTTACCACAATAATGATATTGAAGCTACCTGATGCTGCATTTATTTACCACAATAATAATATTGATGCTAACTGATGCTGCAGTAATTTACCACAATAATAATATTGATGCTAACTGATGCTGCAGTTATTTACCACAATAATAATATTGATGCTAACTGATGCTGCAGTAATTTACCACAATAATAATATTGATGCTAACTGATGCTGCAGTTATTTACCACAATAATAATATTGATGCTAACTGATGCTGCAGTTATTTACCACAATAATAATATTGAAGCTAACTGATGCTGCAGTAATTTACCACAATAATAATATTGATGCTAACTGATGCTGCAGTTATTTACCACAATAATAATATTGATGCTAACTGATGCTGCAGTTATTTACCACAATAATAATATTGATGCTAACTGATGCTGCAGTTATTTACCACAATAATAATATTGAAGCTAACTGATGCTGCAGTAATTTACCACAATAATAATATTGAAGCTAACTGGTGCTGCAGTTATTTACCACAATAATAATATTGAAGCTAACTGATGCTGCAGTTATTTACCACAATAATAATATTGATGCTAACTGATGCTGCAATTATTTACCACAATAATAATATTTTATGAGCGGAAACTTTAATTTCCGTTGGTTCTGTAATAGTCCCAGTTAAGAAAGACGGGAAAGAGTGAGTCAGAGGGGAAAGAGTGAGTTAGACGGGAAAGAGTGAGCTAGACGGGAAAGAGTGAGTCAGAGGGGAAAGAGTGAGTTAGACGGGAAAGAGTGAGCTAGAGGGGAAAGAGTGAGTAAGAGGGGAAAGAGTAAGTTAGGGGGGAAAAGAGTAAGTTAGAGGGGAAAAGAGTGAGTAAAAGGGTAAAGAGTGGGTTAGAGAGAAAGATAATCACCCCTTTTCCCCATCCAATCACCCCCTTTACACTATTTAATCACCTCTTTCCCCATTTAATCACCCTTCTCCCCATTTAATCACCCTTTACACTATTTAATCACCCCTTTTCCCATTTAATCACCCTTTTCCTCATTTAATCACCCTTTTCCCCATTTAATCACCCCTTTCCCCATTTAATCACCCCTTTCCCCATTTAATCACCCCTTTCCCCATTTAATCACCCCTTTCCCCATTTAATCACCCCCTTTCCCCATTTAATCACCCCTTTCCCCATTTAATCACCCCTTTCCCCATTTAATCACCCCTTTCCCCATTTAATCACCCCTTTCCCCATTTAATCACCCCCTTTCCCCATTTAATCACCCCTTTCCCCATTTAATCACCCCTTTCCCCATTTAATCACCCCCATTCCCCATTTAATCACCCCTTTCCCCATTTAATCACCCCTTTCCCCATTTAATCCCTCCTAAGCCTCTAATCTTTTGTTCCAATAAAAGCACTCCCCCTCACCCTCATTTAAAATTACCGCATGTAGCACAGTACAGTATAAATAAAGACAATAATAACAACAACTATATAGTTTATGTGCACTCGGCAGAGTGCATACCTTCGCCACCGCTTATAAGTGACCTTGGCCTCATCCTTTGACTCATTCGCTCCCAAAATCTGATAAACTGCTAACTGGATAGTGACCAATCGTCCCACCAAATTTCATGCAATATGGTTGAATAGTTTTTCAGTTATGCGAATAACAAGATGATAAATAAATAAATATATGCCGTCTAAAATATAATCTTCCGCATTCTGCGAGGGTAATAACTAAATTAACACCAATAACTCCATTAATTTTGATGAGTTAACTCCTCATATCTTAAGAATTTCTTCATTCTAATTATTATTAAGAACCAATATAATAGTGGAGAATTCGTGTCCAATATTAACGTCACAAGGTTGTGTTTATTCTAAGTATTTTTATCCTCATTTTGTGCCGGTGTTTTTGATTTGAGTTAATAATTAGCAAGGCAACTGATAGTAATATTAAAAAGTAATTGGAACGTTAAATATTAAGCTACATCAAACTCACAAGTCTTAAATTCTAGTCCTTACTCTACCTCTTCTTTCCTATGTTATTCCTACGTAAATCAGTCCCTGTTACAAGGTTCATTAATTATATATTAGCAGAAGCGGCTTTTCAAAAGATGGATATGTAATTTAAAGGTCGTACAGTCGTTTGCATGTCTCTCAGGTAGCAATAGCATGGTATGGGTATTATGAGAGAGACTGTACCGCTGCTACAGACAGCCAATATCTTCGTCCATTTCAACTATTCAAATTAATTAACCTGTGAATACCTTAATTACTTTTTAATTAATTCCTTAATGGCATGTAACTTCCGTAATGTATTTTTTATAAAACATCAATCAAGGTTATAATTGAAAGTAATTGTAATATAGTTCATTAAGCGAATAAAACTATCACCCTCGTAAGTGAAAGCAATTACCGGGGATAAATAGCAAGCAATTGTAATGGCGGAGTAAAGAGACACTGATTATCAGGGCAAATTATTAATTTAAACACATTAGAGAAAACGAGACTACGTTGATATATATCGTATATTTTACTTTGAAGAGCTAATATTTAAGATCAGAAATTTATCTTTCGTTGTGTAATTGTTCTAAATATCGCATATATAACATTATCAGCTGAAGCAAAAGACTAACTCTGTCCCTGTGGTACAGAAGAATATCCTCTGTTGGATTGTTTGCAGTGTAAATAGTATTTAATAATATGAAATACATATTCCAGCACTTAGTGTAATAGAAACAATAAAGTCTTTGATGAGTCCATACATGTATAACATTATTCAGTTTTCTCTGATGTTAATGGATATATTTATCAATGAATGATTACCATAATTATGAGAAATAATTATATTAGCGATGAAGATAACTGTATAAATAAATTAGATAAGTGTATCATAATCGAGATAAATGTATCTAAAATATATAATAAGTGCATAAATAATCATAGTAACTGTATCATTACTCTGCATGAGTGTATCAATAATGATAGTAACTGTATCATTACTCTGCATGAGTGTATCAATAATGATAGTAACTGTATCATTACTCTGCATGAGTGTATCAATAATGATAGTAACTGTATCATTACTCTGGATGAGTGTATCAATAATCATAGTGGCTGTGCATAACATCAAGCTAGTGATTATCTACACTGTGCATCACTCCTCGCTATCAGGTGATAGCTACTCTGGTACCTAATAAATCACTTGCCATTTTAGCACTGTTGTGTCAGGGCAAACTTTGTGCAGTGTTTGCCAGACTGCACTCAACAGTCATAGCCTCAGCTTTCACCATTAGTTATTAAGTGCATTGAGATGAAACCATACTTTAAGGTTAGGGAGCATATTTCCCAGCTGAAAATTAGTGCAGGTCGTTTGTAGGCCTACCTTTTGTCTGCTATAAATTTCAAAAAGGCTACCTCGTGATGTACTTAATTGTTTATATTTCATTTACTATCATTCAATATTTTGTTACTTACTTGCTAGCAAAAGGCTGCCTGTCCAGTTTGGGACTGAAAGGTTCCACTGTAGATGACGAGGCACTCACGATGTCATCTTCCATTATCTCATCCTCTTCGTACTCGTCCTCATCGTACTCTTCCTCCTCATCCTCATCATCGTCCTCAATGTCTTCCTCCTCATCGTAGTCATACTCGTCATCAGAGCCATCGTTGATGTAGGCTTTGTCGTCATTCTCTTGGTGTTTGGTGGCTTGGCTTTGTGACGAGTGCATGGGAATCACTCTGTCTCTGCGGGAGAAAAAAAAACACTTTATATAGAATTATGTAGTCAAACTTGAAACTAACCCTAGTATTTCATATGCAATATTTCGACCCCAGACATATTTTTTAACTTATTTAAATCGATAGTTTATATTTTATATAATCCTAAAATTCAATAAACAATCCAATAATCTTAGTTGCAAAAATAGAACACCAATAGCAAAGCACCATAGCTATATGATCTCTAGAGGGTGTCCGAAAGAAAAATAGCCGATTTGAAAGTGTTCTAATTTGTAAACTATTATTGCTAGAAAATTGAAATAGGTTTCAATTTAAAGATAAGAAGTACAAGTTTCATTTCATAATAAACTTAGCATCAAATCACCATCATCTGACTCAATAAACTTATCAAGATGAAAAATGTTTTTTTATATAACAATCTGTATACTAGTGTATAGAGTATAAGTGACTGAAGGTTGTTGTTGTTGTTGTGAAATGTTGATGTGACATATTACATCCTTTTCATAGTCAGTCTTCAATATTATATAAAATGAATGCACATTATCGTCAAACTAATTAGGAACTATTAAACTATTCAAAGGCATTGAAGTAACTAACTTAGTTTACATAATTTATTAACGCCCATCAACTTCATTTTATTTTCGAAAGATAAAGAATAATCAGGTAAGTAGTTTACTGCATCTAATTGAGAACAAAACACTTTGTTTGCAACTTTTCCTACCTAACTCATTCTAGCTTTTCTAATTAGACTGTTGTTGCAATATTTTCACTAGGCAGGCTTTTGTACATCTATTGTACACTTTTAAAATTAACATTAGTGGAGAGGGGAGTAAATAAACAATTAGTGTAAGCCACAAATATGCAATGGCGGGCAATAGAAGCCTCTCTCCTCTTACAGCTGGCAATACCAGCCCTTCCCTCCGCATGGCGGGCAATACCAGTCCATCTCACTACATGGCGGGCAATACCAGCCCCTTTCTCACTGCATGGCGGGCAATACCAGCCTCTTTCTCACCGCATGGCGGGCAATACCAGCCCCTTTCTCACCGCATGGCGGGCAATACCAGCCCCTTTCTCACTGCATGGCGGGCAATACCAACCCCTTTCTCACCGCATGGCGGGCAATACAAGCCCCTTTCTCACCGCATGGCGGGCAATACCAGCCCCTTTCTCACTGCATGGCGGGCAATACAAGCCCCTTTCTCACCGCATGGCGGGCAATACCAGCCCCTTTCTCACTGCATGGCGAGCAATACCAGCCCCTTTCTCACCGCATGGCGGGCAATACCAGCCCCTACCCCTATACCCACTCCCTCCTTGCCATTCCCCTCTTGCTCTGTCATGTGATATTATTGCAATATCGCACACAAAAAACTGCCCTCAGATTATTACACTCAGTTTCCCCCCACCCCCTTCCTGTCTGTCCCCCAAAAACAGCAATGAGGGGCTAAATTGTCTCCCCGTGGGGAAATCTGGGACTATGGGCATAAAAATATCAGATGCGGCTTCTAGATGGCCTTAAGTTGAATTAAAATAAAGAGTTTTCATTTTCTTGACACCGTAAACAGGCTTGAGGCTCACATGGCTGTGACATTGGGACAAAACTTTAGCCTTCCAATCACAAATAATAACGCGCTATCATTTTAGTTAGCGAGTGAATAAAAGACATTAAGGAAATTATTAAAACGTGAAATCTGTTTAACTTTCACTGCATTCTGTATTATAATAAATGATATCATATTAAATAAACGATTAAATTCAATTTCATTAGGTAACACTAGTCATTTTTTTAGAATTTATTTTAATGTTTGGGTAAGATTGAGGGTGAATAACAATGTTAGTTGAAATATGTATATATGTTATGTGCCATTTACCGATTGGCACTATCTCGAGAAAGCGCCGAGTGGTTAGAAACCCCATCAACCCTCAAATGCCGAGTGTGCGTTTATATCTTCATTTTATTCATTATGAAATAGAAGACTAATTTATGCGTATCAGGGGGCGTACATCCCTTGAACCTCCGCCCCCTCCCTCCTGCCAGGTCATTAAACAATCATGAAGTGTGCAGCACAACAAAAAAGCGGATACAACACACTACATAATGACCATTTATGATGAGAGTTTCAAATATATGAAGATTACTTTGATAAATAAATAAATGACGATAATTTTGAAGCTCTCAACATGTAGTTTGTTGTATCCGATAGTTTATTGTACTGCCCACTTCATGAATCTGTAATGACCTAGTAGAGGGGTTACACATATATTAGTATTCGATCGCCAAATTGTTTTATGCTCATAATTTAATAAGTGTAACCTAAAAACTATTAATAGTTACAATATTAATTAGTGATCAGCGAAGAGTTGAACCTCTCTGATACTTTGGTGCATTGGAAAATAGACCAGTAAACGGTCAAGATATATGCTCATTCTATTGAACTTTTACTCATTAACAAATAATACACAACTATAGATAATTTTAAAATAGATCTGATATAGATACTAATCTGTTATCCCTCTAGTGATCATATTCAGTCACTCAAACTGAGTATGAAAAGCTGTTAGCTGAACGGTAAAGAGTTGATGTTCTTTATTGTGTCTATTTCTCTTGAAGTTCCCTACACACAGAGAACGGTTTTGTTAAATTTACAAAACGTATTTTGTCGATAACATTTGGTTATGGTAATGGGAAAATTTTCTTATATTAACCATCAATTGAGTTAAATCAGCAATAAAATATTGTTCAAAGATTTCTTCACTACAACAAAATATTTTTTTAAATTAACAGTACAATTTTTGTTATGGATTATTGTTAAGGTTACTAAAAAAGGTTTGTTCATATTAACTTAAATATTGCTATGATAACAATAAAATATTGTTAAATGTTTTTTTATTTATAGCAAAATGTTTTTGTAGTACTAACTTGAAAAATTTAGTTAAAATATAACATTGTTGTTTAACAAAATACCTTTGTCTTTATAAATAATAATTTTGCTACAATAATATTATATTTTTGTTGATATATTTTTCACTATTAACAATATTATATTGTCATTAGTAATAATTATCTGCCATTTCTTTTTGTTATTAGGCTTCATATAAATTTCAAGTTACCACAATATGTATTCATTGTTCGTACAGAATCAATATATATAAATTTATACGTGTTTCTTAAGTGCTATTTTGCATCGATATTCCCACGTATGTCCCACGCGTGATGTCCCTCGTCTGTTTTACGCGGGAAAAAGTAATGCATTGAGTCTTGGGGCAAATCTTAATGGTAAAAATATTGATACATATTGCAGCAAGTTCATTCCAAAGCCTTATTTACGTATCATAACTACGTAAGTAATGATACACACTAGTAGGTATCTATGTAGGTATTGATTGATAACACCTAGTAAGAAACTAGGTAGGTAGGAGGGAATTGATAAATATTAATAGATAGCTATTTTAAAATTATTCAATTTAAATGTTCTATTGCTTGTTATTATAAAAAAGAAAAGATACGAAATCAATAGAATATTAAATAATATTTATTTATAATAACTATAAAAGGCATGCATGTTTTCATATTAGTTATAGTTCATTCCAATCCCACTTCTACCATGTCCAGGAAGGCTGAGAGGTTAGCGCCGCAGACTGGAGATTGGAGATCGTCGGTTCGAGTCCTGATTGTACCACTTCACTTCTATGTTCATTTATTCCCATCTAATTTGTATATAACAACTTGTAACATTAAACTAATTGATATACAGCCAAATTTACATATACACTATATGAAATATAATAAGAAATCGTAATTAAAACAGCATAATCTATTTTTTCAGTTAAAATAACAAAATGATTTTGTTAGTACAAAAAATTATTTGTGGTGCTTTAATTATACTATTTGTTGACATAACAAAATACATTTTTTGAAGTAACAGTATTGTAATGTTACTATAACTAATAAGCTCTAGTTACTGTTACCTTAAAAATTCTAGTGTAACTATAACAAAAAAACCTTAACAAAAATATATATTTACTGTAACAAAATTATTTTGATGGCTCATAGCTGACTAACTTATTTTGTTGATACAACCAAAAACATACTTTTTTTTGTTGTATCAACAAAACCGTTCTCTGTGTGTACGAATTGGCTCTGAAGATGACATTAGAGACAAGCTTCTCACTGTCAGTCACACGACACATCAAGTACCATCCAAACTATTACGGCCTATTGAATATTGCGCAAAATAAAGGAGAAGAAAGAGAAGCTATGGTTATATTTGGAAGGGAATGGACTGGTATTACTGAGGGGATACATTTATTGTTTAACATTTGCATTTTGTGCTTACACCAATACTAGAAAAGTTCTATAGAAAAATTGTTTTTATTTATAAAAAACAAGAACAACGCTAACATTAAAGGGTTAGATATCTTTCAAATAATCAAGATAGCGTCTGTGTCACACGAAGTTTCTCTCCAGGCATCTAACTGATTACTCTTCATCATAATATCGATAAATAATTTACTATCAATTTCTTTCATGGTAAATCTGATGATCCAATATATCGAACATATTATACTGAAATGTTCAATATTTAGATAAGAATGTATAGCTCACCTGAAAGACGGAGGCTAAATCTTTTATAATTTGGGTAATGAATTCCCTGCTCTAAAATCAGTTGAGGTACGCAGTAGGTTTCAGTTTTCCAAGCTACTGTCTACCTTTAAAGTAATGTATTAGCCAATTTTACGGCAGATAATTACCCAAAGAAGAAAAGTTCACAATTTACTCTCATGAAGGGCCTTTCTTTCCTCCCAATGTTCACTTTATAGACATTTTTTGAAGTGTTATTAAGTTTTTATGAGCGGCTGAAGCCAGAGGCCTCCAAGATGTATTGAAGCAGCCAAGATAAATTGTTTGTATGTAGGACGGAGTCACTATCTTTGTGATACCAGCTTCTGTTACCAAAAAGCCATCCCCAGTTAATAAATAGTGTAGATAGAATTAAGAGCAGCAACATTATTACAGGGATAAATATTTACAAGTCATTTCTTGAAATTAGATTCTCGAAGTGAATTTAGCAAGAATGTTCTTGCAAGTTCTTCGTTTCATGACCAATAAACAATTGAAGTTACAGTTATCAAAGCTGTCAGAAATATTGTTATTTATATCTGTAGTATATCTGAAGTAAAGACTAAGTATTGGCCTCTTCATCATTATTATTAAAACAGGATGAACAGACGGTGCAGAAAAGATTGCCCGCGTTATTAAATTTCATCAGACTGGTTCTTTCAGCAAAGAGAATTTATAAGGCTTATACGAGTAAGATGTCAGCTGAAGTATCAATAATTTGTTCCTGATCTTCGTTGAAATGTGAGGAATAGATTCCAAAACATTTACTCACACCTTTTATGAGCAGAATAATTTAGGTGGAGAAATGCCTACCGAAGAGAGTAAGTAGGTATAGGAGGCACATGACTCACCTGCATGATGACAGAGTTCTTTCAAAGGATGTGCCCCAGTGTTTGGCAGACATGCTCTTTTTTGCATCACTTGTTTTCGATAACTTTTAATTCTCTTCGCATGAGTACATAGGAAAGGCGACGGAGTAACACACTGAATAGCCACTTTTTTAATCTAAGATACTCAGTCTGACGCAGTATAAAGCGTATATTTGTCGAAATAGTCTTAAATGGAACCATCAAATAGATCTCTCGAATCAGCATATCTTTTATTAGGATAATACTCTCGCTCTTTTACTCAGTTTAATCCTTTTCACAACCACAACAAAGTAAGTACGTTAATGCACCCCATGGACATCTTCAGCTCACTAGGACTTTAAAAAGCAAATCCTCTTATCAACTAGACGGAGGATTTTCTCGCCCTTCTTTTAGCTCATGATGGCAGGCAGCATTTTAGTAGTGAATGCAGTCATAGTTTGCTCTATCGTTCTATAACTCAATTAAATATTTTAATTACATTAGAGTACACTATGTAAAGGGCAAATTAATGGTCTGATAAATAGGTAAAATATAGAGATATCATTGGCCTAAATACATCATTATAGAAAAGGTAAAATATTGGATATTATAGTAATATCCCATTTTTTAATGAAATAAAGTTGATAAAATCAAATATAATATCATAAATAATTTCTTTGAAGTGATGAAAACTTTCCTTAATATAACTCTTGAAGTACATCATCCAATGATAAATTATTCGTAGTTCGTCAGACAGTTAATCTGCTCTCAAATGTAGAAGATGAAATTGAAGGATAAGTGCGATTTTCCTATTTCCTATTAGTTCGCAATATCCGTTCTGACGTTAAATAGCACATAGAACTCTTAAAGTGAAAACTAGCAAGATCTTCTACCAAACAGCAATTTCTTGAAAGGCTCAATAGGAGTCCTGCAGTACAAACAACTGATGCCATTCGGCATAAATAGGTACAGGACTGTGACCCAGCAAATAATAATAAGAATAAGGAAGTCTGAGCTCGTGCCCTCAAATAGAGCCTATATTGGCACTATGTAAATAACACTCAGCAAACATAGGACTACAAATGGGCTGAGTTTGCTGGGGACTACAAGAGACAAACTACACTGGGAATACACAGCATTTAATTTGCTATCTAAATTAGAGACTTGCATCTTATTAGTACTAATACTAATGTAGTATAGATGTAATGATTGCAAATAGAATACCTACATTAATTATACAAGACTCACAAATAATATTAGTATTAGTATACAAATACTTTTTCTACAAGTGCTGTGACGTGCAACATGAAAATATGGGTACAATGTGATATTTTCAAATGCAATAGTTAGCTTTGCAGATTGCAGAAGGTTATATTATAGGTGGCATTTATTTATTTGCCCTCTTGTTATTCGCATAACTCAAAATGTCTTCTACCAAATTGCCTGGAATTAGGTAGGACGATTGGTCAATGTACATGAGCCATCTGGTAAAGTTTTGGGAACATTCCGATTAAAGGTCAAGGTCAGGGTCATTTATAAATCAATAACTCAAAAAGTATAGAACCAAATTGCCAGAAATTTGGTGAAAGGATTGGTCATTATCCAGGAACCAGTTTATTATATTTTGGGAGCGAACAGGTTAAAGGTCAAGGTCATCTATAAGCGGTGGCGAACTGCAAGTGCCCGTCATCTAGTTACTTAAATAATTATCAGAAGATAAAGAGCTGATTTTAATTATCAACAACATAATAAACTCGACAAATTTAATTTCAATTATAGCTAGAAGACAATACAAATATCAGAAAACTTGAATTGTTCAACAGTCTCTAACACGCTTTTAACTTAGCAATTTGATATGAAAGAGAACGAAGTGCAGAATTTCCGAAATAATCATTTGTGATTAATTTGTTACAAATGAACGAGTAATAATTTGTATAACATCACTAAGGAGATTTAATAAAAATAGATAAGAACAGAAGTGATGATTACACCAATGACTAATAATACCAATGACTAATAATACTAATGAC
The DNA here is from genome assembly GCA_947561585.1 of Caprella mutica. Taxonomy (NCBI): domain Eukaryota; kingdom Metazoa; phylum Arthropoda; class Malacostraca; order Amphipoda; family Caprellidae; genus Caprella; species Caprella mutica. Next base: position 50,383 of record CANNZV010003462.1, read on the forward strand.
TAATAATACTAATGACTAATAATACCAATGACTAATAATACTAATGACTAATAATACCAATGACTAATAATACCAATGACTAATAATACTAATGACTAATAATACTAATGACTAATAATACCAATGACTAATAATACTAATGACTAATAATACCAATGACTAATAATACTAATGACTAATAATACTAATGACTAATAATATCAATGACAAATAATACTAATGACTATTAAGCTTAGTGTACTATAAAAGCAAAGAAGCTTACTCTGCATAATATATAATGTGATATTTCCTCTAATGGCTAATTACTTTGATAATACAGTCAGTTCCATCAAGTAATATCATTTATCACAAAATGGTAAGTATTGGTACTTAGCCCTATTGTCTCTGAAGACTTGGCCTTATTGTCTGATGAACGGTAGAAATTGATTGATAAATAACACCAAATGGTAACACGCACTAGCACTAGAGTAGCACTAGTACTAAAGCAAGCAATAGCACTAGTACTAAAGCAAGCAATAGCACTAGAGTAGCACTAGTAATAAAGCAAGCACTAGCACTAGAATAGCACTAGAGCATTTAACTATCAATAGAGCGTAGAATTAGCACTAGCACTACAGCTTAAGACTAGTACTAGAGGGTAGCACTTGTACTAGAGGTTAGCACTAGTACTAGAAGTTAGCACTAGTACTAGAGGGTAGCACTAGTACTAGAGGGTAGCACTAGTACTAGAAGGTAGCACTAGTACTAGAGGGTAGCACTGGTACTAGAGGTTAGCACTGGTACTAGAGGTTAGCACTAGTACTAGAGGGTAGCACTAGTACTAGAGGGTAGCACTGGTACTAGAGGTTAGCACTAGTACTAGAGGGTAGCACTAGTACTAGAGGGTAGCACTAGTACTAGAGGGTAGCACTAGTACTAGAAGGTAGCACTAGTACTAGAGGGTAGCACTAGTACTAGAGGGTAGCACTAGTACTAGAAGCTAGCACTAGTACTAGAGGGTAGCACTAGTACTAGAGGTTAGCACTAGTACTAGAGGGTAGCACTAGTACTAGAGGGTAGCACTACTACTAGAGGGTAGCACTAGTACTAGAAGGTAGCACTAGTACTAGAGGGTAGCACTAGTACTAGAGGGTAGCACTAGTACTAGAGGGTAGCACTAGTACTAGAGGGTAGCACTAGTACTAGAGGGTAGCACTGGTACTAGAGGGTAGCACTAGTACTAGAAGGTAGCACTGGTACTAGAGGGTAGCACTAGTACTAGAGGGTAGCACTAGTACTAGAAGGTAGCACTGGTACTAGAGGGTAGCACTAGTACTAGAGGGTAGCACTAGTACTAGAGGTTAGCACTTTCACAATAACTTAGCACTAACACTAGAGCTTAACACTATAGCCACGTGTCCTATCTCTCTCCCACGTTTCAGTTCCTAGGTAAATAAATATCACACCTCCTTTCGATCACTAGAATGGAACTGAAGTGACAATAGAACGGTGACATTATTGCTAGATATATACACATAAACTGTATCTAGAGTAGAGTTTGTTCTTTTGCTATAATATCAATCAATGTGCATGCATTTACTTATCAATTCAAGATGAAAAGCTTTCTGTTTAACACACTATAGCAGTTTCTATTTTTAACTGAGTGTACCTACAGCAAAGTTACCATGGATTAATTAATATAAAGTTATCTAATTATGGAGGAGTAACAGATTAAATTAGCTTACATTATTATAACATGTATTCATTGTAAGTTTGAACTGATGTCTATAGCATAACATGGTGAGATATACCCTTGCAATGCTATACATGGTGAGATATACCCTTGCAATGCTATACATGGTGAGATATACCCTTGCAATGCTATACATGGTGAGATATACCCTTGCAATGCTATACATGGTAAGATATACCCTTGCAATGCTATACATGGTGAGATATACCCTTGCAATGCTATACATGGTGAGATATACCCTTGCAAGGCTATACATGGTGAGATATACCCTTGCAATGCTATACATGGTGAGATATACCCTTGCAATGCTATACATGGTGAGATATACCCTTGCAATGCTATACATGGTAAGATATACCCTTGCAATGCTATACATGGTGAGATATACACTTGCAATGCTATACATGGTGAGATATACACTTGCAATGCTATACATGGTAAGATATACCCTTGCAATGCTATACATGGTGAGATATACACTTGCAATGCTATACATGGTGAGATATACCCTTGCAATGCTATACATGGTGAGATATACCCTTGCAATGCTATACATGGTGAGATATACCCTTGCAATGCTATACATGGTGAGATATACCCTTGCAAGGCTATACATGGTGAGATATACCCTTGCAATGCTATACATGGTGAGATATACCCTTGCAATGCTATACATGGTGAGATATACCCTTGCAATGCTATACATGGTAAGATATACCCTTGCAATGCTATACATGGTGAGATATACACTTGCAATGCTATACATGGTGAGATATACACTTGCAATGCTATACATGGTAAGATATACCCTTGCAATGCTATACATGGTGAGATATACACTTGCAATGCTATACATGGTGAGATATACCCTTGCAATGCTATACATGGTAAGATATACCCTTGCAAGGCTATACATGGTGAGATATACCCTTGCAATGCTATACATGGTAAGATATACCCTTGCAATGCTATACATGGTGAGATATACCCTTGCAATGCTATACATGGTAAGATATACCCTTGCAATGCTATACATGGTAAGATATACCCTTGCAATGCTATACATGGTAATATATACCCTTGCAATGCTACACATGGTGAGATATACACTTGCAATGCTATACATGGTGAGATATACCCTTGCAATGCTATACATGGTGAGATATACCCTTGCAATGCTATACATGGTGAGATATACCCTTGCAATGCTATACATGGTAAGATATACCCTTGCAATGCTATACATGGTAAGATATACCCTTGCAATGCTATACATGGTGAGATATACACTTGCAATGCATACACCGCCTTGACGCTGAACAAACCCATTAAAACTTGGACATAAGACGCACCGGTCCAATATCGCCTCAAAGAGGGACTCTTACGTCACTTTCATGTCACACCAACCACATGTGTGACTTCTTACGTCACTTTCATGTCACACCAACCACATGTGTGACTTCTTACGTCACTTTCATGTCACACCAACCACATGTGTGACTTCTTACGTCACTTTCATGTCGCACCAACCACATGTGTGACTTCTTACGTCACTTTCATGGCACACCAACCAAGGTATGACAGTGTACCTAATTACCAAGGTATCACAGTGTACCTAATTACCAAGGCATCACAGTGTACCTAATTACCAAGGTATCACAGTGTACCTAATTACCAAGGTATGACAGTGTACCTAATTACCAAGGTATCACAGTGTACCTAATTACCAAGGTATGACAGTGTACCTAATTACCAAGGTATCACATTGTACCTAATTACCAAGGTATCACAGTGTACCTAATTACCAAGGTATCACAGTGTACCTAATTACCAAGGTATCACAGTGTACCTAATTACCAAGGTATCACAGTGTACCTAATTACCAAGGTATCACAGTGTACCTAATTACCAAGGTATCACAGTGTACCTAATTACCAAGGTATCACAGTGTACCTAATTACCAAGGTATCACAGTGTACCTAATTACCAAGGTATCACAGTGTACCTAATTACCAAGGTATCACAGTGTACCTAATTACCAAGGTATCACAGTGTACCTAATTACCAAGGTATCACAGTGTACCTAATTACCAAGGTATCACAGTGTACCTAATTACCAAGGTATCACAGTGTACCTAATTACCAAGGTATCACAGTGTACCTAATTACCAAGGTATCACAGCTACATCTCCTTATGGAAACTTTGAAGTTCCGTAACGACTCCATTGAACATCTAGACGTTACTAATTACTTTGTTCAGACAAAGACCATTTGATACGACTTACCCCCCCCCCCTCTTTCAATCACCCCCCCACCAATTCGCAATCGATTCTTCAGGCGCCACAAAGGTAGGTGCTAATAATATCTGTTTAATGTGCAATGGCGAGTCTAATTGTTTGGGTCCCCATTTCGAGAATTTATACTAGACTTTCAAACTCAAGGGAATTTTCAAAACTTACTGTTTATTAATTTCTGCTTTAACATCAGTGATTTAACAAAGGATTTTTAATTTACACAGTCAATGTGTGCGAGAAAGTGACCGGTTATTATTTATTGTCACAAATATGTATGTACATAGACAGTTCAGCAAAATGGTGTTCTATTGGAGAAATATTGTCACCCTTGTAAAACTCTAAAGTCTAAGATAAAAACAAAAGGTCTTAGGCCTAATTCAGAAGTATGGTATTACATTAAATAGTTAGGCCCTGATACATATATCAGTATATACCAAAGATAGATTAGCCAAAATAGTATTTTAAGTACTATTCGAAAGATTTGGTATTTTGGAAAAGAAACAGAATGTTAGCAATAACCGAAATTCGACACCATTGAACTATATGTGTAAATTATTACTGAATCATTGCTGTAGATGCATCTTCTTTAATTTGTGTAATATTGTGTAGGTAAAACATACATATTGTATTTACTGGAGAAAAAGTGACGCAAGGAAAATAAGGAGTATTTGGTGAGTGAAAAAACTAATGAGTAAGAGAAGAGAGTGCAGTGCACTCATTCAAAGTGAGAGTACAGAGTGCACTCATTCTCAGTGAGAGTAGAGAGTGCACTCATTCTCAGTCAGAGTAGAGAGTGCACTCATTCTCAGTGAGAGTAGAGAGTACATTCATTCTCAGTGAGAGTAGAGAGTGCACTCATTCTCAGTGAGAGTAGAGAGTGCACTCATTCTCAGTGAGAGAAGAGAGTGCACTCATTCTCAGTCAGAGTAGAGAGTGCACTCATTCTAAGTGAGAGTAGAGAGTGGACTCATTCTCAGTGAGAGTAGAGAGTGCACTCATTCCCAGTGAGAGTAGAGAGTGCACTCACCCACTATTTAATCATGAGGACTATCGATTTCTTTTAATCATCTGTTCACTGATTAAAAAGTTCAGGTTTATCTTTTTGTAATTGGAGAATAGAGTCCAATAAAAGGAAGTAAATTAAATCACTTTCAAACGGCACAAATAGGCGAAAAAACACTCGCTTCGAAGTTGATTGTCACTGTGATGTCACTGTGATGTCACTGTGATGTCATTGTGATGTCATTGTGATGTCATTGTGATGTCACTGTGATGTCACTGTGATGTCACTGTGATGTCACTGTGATGTCATTGTGGTGTCACTGTGATGTCACTGTGATGTCACTGTGATGTCAAGGTGGTGTCACTGTGATGTCACTGTGATGTCACTGTGATGTCAAGGTGGTGTCACTGTGATGTCACTGTGATGTCACTGTGATGTCATTGTGATGTCATTGTGATGTCATTGTGATGTCACTGTGATGTCACTGTGATGTCACTGTGATGTCACTGTGATGTCATTGTGGTGTCACTGTGATGTCACTGTGATGTCACTGTGATGTCAAGGTGGTGTCACTGTGATGTCACTGTGATGTCACTGTGATGTCAAGGTGGTGTCACTGTGATGTCACTGTGATGTCACTGTGATGTCAAGGTGATGTCACTGTGATGTCACTGTGATGTCACTGTGATGTCACGGTGGTGTCACTATTTATTTTTTTATTTATTTTAGATATTGAAAATGGATGGATTGTTCAATTATCAACATTGACAACTTTTCCATGAATACATTTTGTTACAATGGCAATCACACAAAGATAAAAAAAAAAACTTGTCCGTGTCACTGTAATTTATACAAAGGATTTTTTTTTGGAAGAAACTTTTCTGTTTAAGGAAATGTTTACAAAACACTACTTTAAATTGAACGCATTTGGAAATTACACGAAACGAATTTCGATTAATTCTTCTTAGTTTTCTTTTCGACAGTTGAACACAATTGCAAGACTCTAAATTAAAAAATCTGGAATTGCTTTAAATTTGTAGAGCTACGGTTACATCACAGTTAACAGAAAAGAAATCGATAGTATTCTGTTCATAATTTATTACATAAAAAAATATTCACATTCCACTTCCACTCTTTCTAAGATTCAATAGAAGAACAAGGCTGCATTCCAACTTATCACGTATTATCGTAAATTTAATGGTAATTAGGTAAATAGGTTCACTTTTAGGTACCTAATGTTTTTTAGGGAAATGGTATTTAGATAGCGGTATAGGTAGCTATTTATAATATGTCTAAAAGCTTCATCATAGTTTCGATTTTTTCCAAATTCAAAGGATCTTTTTTCTTTGCTTGAATTTCAGAGGGTGGAAGAAAGAAATTGTTATTTTAAAAGTATGGAACCAAATTTGAAATGGTTTGCAGTTTCGTAATCAGTAACATTAGTTCTAATGAATAGAGTAATACAAACATTAGAGCGGAGGGGACTATTAATATTACTACATCGCCGTATATATTTTATAATAATATGCACAAAGTCCATTTAATTCATGCTATTCAATTATAAATTTTATTGTACCATATAATTATCTAAAGGCAATTCAATTAACATTTAATCACTGTTAAGGATGCTTCATAATGATAAAATAAATAATTAGAATATATCAGTTCTAAAGTGTAGAACATACTCAAAGTAAAACAATGTTATACTGTTAAGTGAGTGCTGATTTTTAGTAGCAGACTCGTTACTCTTCCATTTGCTGAGGACTCTTCAATGTGAATATTCCACAACTAAATGCATTGCAACTAAAAATAGATATTGAAGTTAAGTATTTGCTCTACACTTTAGATAGATCTGTGAATTGGAAACATTTTAGAAGATTATCATGCAATGGAAATTATAGTTAATGTATGCATATTATATAAACATAGTGTTTATACTTTTTCATGCCTACCACATGCCTTGATAATCCACATTAGAACTAACTTCCTATTGTTTATCCACACACACCACTTACCCACTCCTTGCCACCTCCTGTTTATCCACTCTATCCACTCCTAGCCACTTAATGTTTATCCACTCTATCCACTTACCCACTCCTTGCCACTTCCTGTTTATCCACTCTATCCACTCCTTGCCACTTCCTGTTTATCCACTCTATCCACTCCTTGCCACTTCCTGTTTATCCACTCTATCCACTTACCCACTCCTTTCCACTTCCTGTTTATCCACTCTATCCACTTACCCACTCCTTGCCACCTCCTGTTTATCCACTCTATCCACTTACCCACTCCTTGCCACCTCCTGTTTATCCACACACACCGCAGTGTATCTGTCCTGCAGGAGACAGACTTCTCTTTTGCCGCATCTCAGCAGACCACAGAGAGCATCTGTCGGGAAAAATATAAACATTATAGGTAAATCATCAATTTCTTTTCAGCATTGCACATATCCATGTAAAAAGATACAAGATAAGTGTAAGTTTACATGGAAATAAATAATAGAATATTTTTTGTATGGACTACAAAAAATAACAACAATCATCAAAATTTATTGAGGGAAAAATATTTAGTGTCAATTTTTTCCAATTTTTCCCCACTTTGCATATCAGTGACATGTAATGTCTGCGGTAACAGTTTGGGTGCACTGCCCCCTGACAACAGGTCTGATGGTCACCAGGAAAAAGGCTGTTAGTCTCCTCAGGAAAAAGTCAGATAAAATAGTGCCTTAAGGTCCAAAGATTTGCGACGAGAGATCTTAATTGAAAACTTTAGATTGATTGCAATGGAAGAAGCTGTAGGGGGGGGGTGAGGGTTGGAATGAGTGGAGTAATTCAAATTCTAATGAATATACATACGGGGGGAGAGGTGGGGGTTAGTTATTCGCAAATTTAAATAATAAAGTACGTTGACTAAGTGTTTGAAATGGGAAAAACTTGAAACTTTAAAGTGAATCCATATAAAAACATGTATAGTTTGAAAACATCATGACTTATTATTTAATGAAGTTAAAGAATGAATATTTAAAAACAACACAATTAGGTTTCTACCATAGAATTGGAGTCTTTCTAGTTTTCGAACACAAAGCCAGTCTATGGCCGACACTCTCTGAAACTCAGAGGAAAAATGAAGCCATTACCATCTTTCGAATTTGTCTAATTAGGCTTTCGAAAAAACGGAGCAAATTCGTCAGTTGATGAATACAATTAAGCAGACGCTAAAATTAGATTAACAGCGACACCAAAATTAGATCAGTTGAATCGCGGGAATTAGATTGCAAAGTTGATGTAGTGTGTGATAGAGGGATTGGCTTTGCTATTCCGAAAGAATTTACTCTGCTACTATGTCACAGAATTAAATTAGATGCATTTTAGCATCGGAAATAGAGTCGCAATGGGGTATTTCGTATCCTTTGCTAATATAATTATCAAAGTCAGAAGATGTTTGAGAGTAGCCTTCTATTGCTACAGATTTGTTTGATGAAGTAATGAGGTAGAGGAATTGAAAGAGAAAAAGTATCTAAGAAAATTTACCATTGGAATGTACATTTTGACAAAATCATGTATCTGTTATGACAAAATCATATATCAGTTATGACAAAATCATATATCAGTTATGAAAAAATCATATATCAGTTATGGCAAAATCATATATCAGTTATGTCAAAATCATATATCAGTTATGGCAAAATCATATATCAGTTATGACAAAATCATGTATCAGTTATGACAAAATCATATATCAGTTATGGCAAAATCATGTATCAGTTATGACAAAATCATGTATAAGTTATGACAAAATCATATATCAGTTATGTCAAAATCGGTTCTAGGTAAATTGCTCGAAAACAATTGCTCGAAAGACAATTGCTCGAAAACAATTGCTCGAAAAACAATTGCTCGAATGAACAATTGCTCGAAAGAACAATTGCTCGAAAGACAATTGCTCGAAAAACAATTGCTCGAACGAACAATTGATCGAATGAACAATTGCTCGAATTATCAAATTGCTCGAATGAACAAAATTGCTCGAATTATAAAATTACACAGTTTTCGATTTTATAAAAGTCAGTTATTCATGAAGTGGAGCTGCACCTAACAATCCTTGTTTCTTTTTAGTAATTGATCATTAATCATTCTATAAATGATTTTAATTATTACACATTCTGCATAATCTTTTTTTTTCCTAAAGATCGCTTGTGTCATCTCGTCTGTAACATGTGAATTGGAATCATGTGGTGAATCAGTACTATTCATAATTTTTTTTCATAAAACCCGAAAATTTTTGTAGATTAATTTATTGCTAGCCTATATGTATGTGGCACCTCAATAAGTGAAATAACTCAAAGTTATGGCAGAGTAATTTTTCATCACGAAAGTAAAGTTTCCATCCCGATATCCTGAGGGATATCGGGTTCACCTAGGCCCACATCCCCCACACTTGTCTCAGGTGGTTACTCCCGAGAGTTATTTCACCCACATACATATAGGCTAGTAATAAATTAATCTATAAAATATTTCGGGTCTTATGATAAAAAAAATATGAATAGTACTGATTCACCACATGATTCCAATTCACATGTTACAGACGAGATGACACAAACGGTCTCTAGAAAAAAAAATAATATGCAGAATGTGTAATAATTAAAATCATTTATAGAATGATTAATGATCAATTACTAAAAAGAAACAAGGATTGTTAGATTTAGCTCCACTTGATGAATAACTGACTTCTATAAAATCGAAAACTGTGCAATTTTATAATTCGAGCAATTTTGTTCATTCGAGCAATTTGATAATTCGAGCAATTGTTCATTCGATCAATTGTTCGTTCGAGCAATTGTTTTTCGAGCAATTGTCTTTCGAGCAATTGTTCTTTCGAGCAATTGTTCATTCGAGCAATTGTTTTTCGAGCAATTGTTTTCGAGCAATTGTCTTTCGAGCAATTGTTTTCGAGCAATTTACCGGCTACCGTCAAAATCATATATCAGTTATGGCAAAATCATGTATCAGTTATGACAAAATCATGTATAAGTTATGACAAAATCATATATCAGTTATGTCAAAATCATATATCAGTTATGTCAAAATCATATATCAGTTATGTCAAAATCATATATCAGTTATGGCAAAATCAAATATCAGTTATGGCAAAATCATATATCAGTTATGGCAAAATCATATATCAGTTATGTCAAAATCATATATCAGTTATGTCAAAATCATATATCAGTTATGGCAAAATCATATATCAGTTATGGCAAAATCATGTATCAGTTATGACAAAATCATGTATAAGTTATGACAAAATCATATATCAGTTATGTCAAAATCATATATCAGTTATGGCAAAATCATATATCAGTTATGTCAAAATCATATATCAGTTATGGCAAAATCATGTATCAGTTATGACAAAATCATATATCAGTTATGGCAAAATCATGTATCAGTTATGACAAAATCATGTAAAAGTTATGACAAAATCATATATCAGTTATGTCAAAATCATATATCAGTTATGGCAAAATCATATATCAGTTATGTCAAAATCATATATCAGTTATGGCAAAATCATATATCAGTTATGTCAAAATCATGTATAAGTTATGACAAAATCATATATCAGTTATGTCAAAATCATATATCAGTTATGTCAAAATCATATATCAGTTATGTCAAAATCATATATCAGTTATGTCAAAATCATATATCAGTTATGGCAAAATCATATATCAGTTATGGCAAAATCATGTATCAGTTATGACAAAATCATGTATAAGTTATGACAAAATCATATATCAGTTATGTCAAAATCATGTATCAGTTATGACAAAATCATGTATAAGTTATGACAAAATCATATATCAGTTATGTCAAAATCATATATCAGTTATGGCAAAATCATATATCAGTTATGTCAAAATCATATATCAGTTATGGCAAAATCAAATATCAGTTATGGCAAAATCATATATCAGTTATGGCAAAATCATATATCAGTTATGTCAAAATCATATATCAGTTATGTCAAAATCATATATCAGTTATGGCAAAATCATATATCAGTTATGGCAAAATCATGTATCAGTTATGACAAAATCATGTATAAGTTATGACAAAATCATATATCAGTTATGTCAAAATCATATATCAGTTATGGCAAAATCATATATCAGTTATGTCAAAATCATATATCAGTTATGGCAAAATCATGTATCAGTTATGACAAAATCATATATCAGTTATGGCAAAATCATGTATCAGTTATGACAAAATCATGTAAAAGTTATGACAAAATCATATATCAGTTATGTCAGAATCATATATCAGTTATGGCAAAATCATATATCAGTTATGTCAAAATCATATATCAGTTATGGCAAAATCATATATCAGTTATGTCAAAATCATGTATAAGTTATGACAAAATCATATATCAGTTATGTCAAAATCATATATCAGTTATGTCAAAATCATATATCAGTTATGTCAAAATCATATATCAGTTATGTCAAAATCATATATCAGTTATGGCAAAATCATATATCAGTTATGGCAAAATCATGTATCAGTTATGACAAAATCATGTATAAGTTATGACAAAATCATATATCAGTTATGTCAAAATCATGTATCAGTTATGACAAAATCATGTATAAGTTATGACAAAATCATATATCAGTTATGTCAAAATCATATATCAGTTATGGCAAAATCATATATCAGTTATGTCAAAATCATATATCAGTTATGGCAAAATCATATATCAGTTATGGCAAAATCATATATCAGTTATGACAAAATCATGTATAAGTTATGACAAAATCATATATCAGTTATGTCAAAATCATATATCAGTTATGTCAAAATCATATATCAGTTATGGCAAAATCATGTATAAGTTATGACAAAATCATATATCAGTTATGTCAAAATCATATATCAGTTATGTCAAAATCATATATCAGTTATGTCAAAATCATATATCAGTTATGTCAAAATCATATATCAGTTATGGCAAAATCATATATCAGTTATGGCAAAATCATGTATCAGTTATGACAAAATCATAAATCAGTTATGACAAAATCATATATCAGTTATGACAAAATCATGTATAAGTTATGACAAAATCATGTATAAGTTATGACAAAATCATATATCAGTTATGTCAAAATCATATATCAGTTATGG